>JAPZDX010000012.1:278424-289177 GCA_029783625.1 Naso annulatus | reverse complement strand
AGTGGGTGGAAGAAGGTGTAGACGAGGTCACACTGAAACACACACACACACTTTCTATGTGATCTTCTGCCGAACTAGGGTATCTTTTGTTACTTGTTAATTTTTATTTTTTTTATTTTTTTCTCTTGTTTATTTTTGTTCAGAGACACGAGCAGCTTCCTTATATGTGGATAAAAGCTGAAACACAGCATGAAGAGCCTTCCTGCAGTTTGTTTCTGCAGAATAAACCAGTAAATAAACCACTAAACCACTGAAGCTGCTCTTTAATGACTAAAGTCACAACTTCTTTAATGTAAAACACAAGCAAATGTAAAGAAGACATTTACTGGGAGTAGAGCGTGAGACAGCAGAGAGAAAAACTGTCATCCTGCCAAGTTTCCAAAACTGGAAAGACCTGATAAAGCCGCTCCACACCCTGCATGTGTGTGTGCGCGTGTGTGTAGGCTGATAGGTTTCCTCACACTCAGGACATTTCTCAGAAACCACAAAGTCAAAGTGAAACTTAAGACATGACGGAGCTCAACAGAAACATGAAACATGAGAGACGACACTGACCGACTGGCAGCAGCTGCACATACACAACGTAAACACACAACATGTACACAGAGTTCAGATGACACCTTCCTGCATGTTGTGTCATTAACGTTTTACTTGCTCTCACAGACTCTCTCATACTCTAACAGACTCTGTCAGACTTTAAAGGTGGGGATACACTACACGACTTAAGACAGGATTTTTTTTAAGATGTGCAATCATGTTGAGTCTTTCCTAGTCTGCACCAGTCAGCACTAGTTGTGGACAGTTGATGTGGCAAGCTGGCAATGAAGGGACTGTGTGAAAAGAAACTGTCTCCTCCTGACATGCAGAAATTGTTGAATCCTACAAGTACTTGGATATCATAATCGACAATAAGCTGACATTTGACAAAAACACTGATATCCTAATTACGAAAAGCCAGCAGCATCTTTTTTGTCTGAGGAAACTAGCCATCATCTCTGATGACACTGTTTTAGAAATCTTTAATTGTGCCGCTTTTCGCCTTTTCATTTATCTGCTGGTTCGCATCTCTCAACCTTGAACAGAAAAACTCATTAACAAGCATAACAAAAGTCAGCAGCAAAATCACTGGCATTCAGCCAAAAAGTCTTTCAGAGCTGTACAATAACCGGCTGTCAAAGAAGGCAGAATCCATTATGTCTGACAGCACTCACCCCCTGCACTCAGAATTTAAGTTCCAGCCCTCTGGTACCCGCCTCAGACAACCACTAGCCCAAACTAACAGATACAAATTCTCCTTCGTACGCTCTGCCATCTCACTGATCAACTCTGTGGAGGACAGATAGCATCAGCACATCTCCCACCACGCCCATTCACCCCTTCTCTTCGTCTAATACAGCAGCTTTTAACTTTTTTACCTCATGAGTTCACATTTTATTAATGTATGCATCTTTACAACTGTGACTATGTGTGACTGTTTGCCTTGTGTCTCACTCTGTCTTTGTTGTTGTTGTTGATGTTATTTATCGATACTGCGACAGAACAAATTGACCCTCGGGGACAAATAAAGGTCTTGAACCTGGACTTGAACTTGACATGATTTGGAGGGAATCAATCATGTCTGATTTTTTAGTGTGCACTGGTCACTGACCTAACAGTGAATGCGTACCGTCAATAGCCAATGAAGACAGAGGAGGTGGGATCATGGCAGAGATACAGTCGGCTATGTGGAGTCTGAACACCCCACATCTAACATTTCACCTCCACTACTTCACCCAAATGTGTTTTGTCCTCTTTTATACTTTTTTGTCTGCGCAGATGGTAGTGCATATATGGTTTGTTAGCCCTTCTTCTTCTTCTTTTGCTGTTAAATGGCAGTTGGCAAACAACTTTTAGGTGCATTACTGCCACCTTCTGGACTGGGGTACTGGGGTGTGGGTTTTTTAGTCCCACACGTGTTTTCATCCCCAGCTTTACAGACTCTAGGTTAGCTAGGTTCGTACTTTCTGCCTCTGTGTGTCCGCACGGGTCCGCTCTGGTATGTGTGACATAAAAATCATCATCCACCCATGTCTGCGAGGGTCCGCGTGGACCCCTCTGCGGATGTCCATGTGCAGCCCAAAATTTATGACTGCCTGGGCTGCCCATTTTGAAAGTGCACCAACTGCGTATGCTCTTTCACGTGTGTGAATAAAGCACTATTTTGACCTAACTAGTTCTACTGTAGATACACTGATTCACAGCAACGCTTCATGTTGAAAGATTTCTTATTTAATTCAACATCAAGAATAATAACAAAAAATAATGTAATACATCCCATTTAGGTAAAAATGTGCTCTCCTTCATGTCTGCAGAACTTTTTTTTTTCTCCTGTTGTCTCTGCCTGGATGACATGGATTTAGTTTTAGCTGCAACATTAGTGACATCAGTCTGGCTAAAAATGATAAAAGACTCTTGGACATGTGCTCTGGTCTGTCTGCTGACTTTATGTTTTACCATTTTGGTGAATGAGAGTTACCACAGATGGAGCAGAACAGAGCTGCTGCTACTTTACATTTTTCACATCGAACAAAAAAACAGTATAATTTTCTTGACTTGACAAAGAGCGAGGGACGGTAACAGAAAAAATCGGCAGCTTGCCCTGTCACTATGTGCACGTCTGCAAAAAACACATGATCACAGGTCAGTTAATGATGGAACTGAGGGAACGACGTGCAGACTGGGCCTGTAGACCGTGACATTTGTTGATTTTAGAGTGAAGTTCTATTGGGGGGGGGGACCTTTATTTGATGTTTTTTTTACTTTTACTCAATTAAAATTTAGAATGAGGGACTTTTCATTGTCACAGAGTATTTCTACACTGCTTTATTATTAGGGACCGAACCAGTAAGTCAAGGACTCAGGGCTAGAGGAATCCTTGCCCTCCAGGCAAAGACCCTTTCGTACGTGCTACTTTTTCTTTATTCTCATTACGCCACTTCAGACCCAAATTTGACCCCCTCAATAAGCTCAAAAACACACCAAATTTGGCATGCACAAAGTGCCAAAATGTGCTCTTTAGTGCCATCTAAAAATGCTAAAATGGCCACTATGGCCCATAGGAATGTCGTAGGGAGATCAAACCAAAACTCAACTGTTCATCTCATCAAGACCTAAAAATCACCCACTGAAACCCCTGACCTTAATCCAACATGAAGTTTGCAATTTGAATTTCAAAATAAGATTTCAGCCGCAAGTTTGGCCTCATATCTTTGCCAACTCCGTCAAGGGTGTTAATCGTACTGGCTTCAAGTGCTAATTCATGACTAAGGACACACTGACAATGAAAAGTTCTTCAAAACTTTGTCATTATTCAGACGGTTTGGATTTTACAAGCCATCGAAGTTTGAGTCGAAAATCACATCATCTGCCTCTTCTAATCTATATGAATGGGAAAAAAATGTCAGGGGCAGAGAAAACACCCTGATCGTACACTTTCAACAAGTGGCGATCTGGCTAAATCGTCACTTGCATCAATGAAATGACCAGATGTACAGTGCCACAAAGACTTGCCAAACAAAGTGATGTAAGTTTTGTGGGGATAACTTTTAAAACATGGCCACTACAGCAAGAGACCAAAAATGGTGCCGCCTGCTCTCTTCCAGGGGTTTTCAGTGTCAGTTGTAATGGCTGCTAATGGGAGAAATTCATGATGTTTTATTGAACTGAGGCCCCTGCAGTCTAAAGTTTAAGTCTGACTGCTTTCAAACCTACATAGATGGAAAGATAACAAAATTTCCTACCCAGATATGATTAGTTTATATAAGATTTGGTGAAAGTTGTGGGATATGTGAGGAGGTTTTCCCCAGATTTTTAGTTTACTTTTCCCCTCTCCTGCATTCTACTGGTCATGTGACTTACTCTAGCTTGGACAACATTCACACCCATACACACCCATTAAAAAATCTGAGGAGGACCAAAAAAGGCTTTAAAACTAAAAATCCAATATCTCAAAACGGTAGATAGTGAAAACATGTAAATGCAAGATTTATAGCTCCACGTCTGACTCATGTAGAATTTGAATGAAGTCCGTAGCTAAAACTATGCGGAAGCAGTACACGTTCAAAATATTTCTCTCTGTCTGCCTGACTACATGACTCATCACCACACAGCGGACAGTACACATGTCAATCAAACTTTGACCAGGTCACATGATGTCTATTGAATGTAGATCTGCCATTTGATATAAATGAACTTTTATTTTCTGTTTGTAGATACTTCTCATCCTCACACACCTGATAGTACACATGTCAAACAACCTTTGACCAGGTCACATGTGTCATGCCTCCAACTTTCGCAATAAAAGCATACGCCACTTTCAAAATAAAAGTCCTTCTATTAAGATAAATGCCCTTGATAACCCTCAAAATTGATTTTTTCCTACATTTTAACTCACACAAAAATAAAGCTAAAAAATAAGCCAGAGGCCAAAACAGGCAAGAGTGCAAGGTCCAGACCAACGCTGCTTGCAGCTTTAGTTTATTTATTATTTCTACTTTAACTAAAAGTAAAAAGAAGAAGAAACGAAGAAAAGTAAGAGATCCGAGCTCTTTCACCTCTGAGTGTGAAGAAGGGAAACAACCAGAACCTGTAAATGACTGTAAATATTGAAGAGGACTCCTCTTCCTCCTCCTCCTCCTCCTCCTACTCCTCCTCATCATCATCATCATCAACACAGTGTGACTGACCTGAGCGACCTCTGGGGCAGCGTGGATCAAGTGCCACACGTAACCATTGAGCTCATCTTTCCTCCTGTCTGCCGTCGCCTCACCACGGGAACGGCCAATCACAATACGGCTTGGGAAACTGTGGGCGGGACAAAGAGACACTGTGTGTGCATACGTGTGTGTATTTGTGTGCATGTGTTTATGTGTGTGTGTGTGTGTGTGTGTGTGCGCGTGTACCTGGGTAGTTTGGACGAGGGGAAGATGAGTCTCAGTTTGCTGTGAAGTTCATGAAACTCTTCAAACGTCCTCTGAACCAGCTGCGCCTCCTGCTGACCCTCACGCTCCACCTTCACTACAAAGGCCTGAAACACACACACACACACACATCTGTACATGCACAGTACACCTGTGAGGACCCCTCAGCCTAACATTGATCTGAACTAAGTGTTAACACCAAGTCACAGCGCTTAAACAGAGGCCCAGACCTCACTTTGATTGGTCCTCACAAAGACAGACACACTGAACTCAAATACTGGATGAAGCACTTCTGTCTCCGAGCTCCTGCGTGTGTTCCTGTGCTTTCTGTCATGTCTGTGCTGTGTCAGAGCCAGACTCACGTATCCTTTGCTGGCCGTGCGGATGTGTCTGCAGATGTAGAGGTTCCTGATGAGGCCGTCACTCTTTGCCGTGTGAACTCGAGGAGCGAACGACAGGGTGGGCCGATCCTCAGACGAGGCGAACTTCATCTGAGCCAGATTGTGGATGAAGAAGTTGAGTTTGGTGGCGACGCTGCCCAGACTGGACTCGATTAACCTGCTCAGATCACACAGAGACAGCAGAGAGGAAGTTAAAAGGCATGGTGGAGCCTGTGATGTCATAATCACATCAACAGAGTTTGTGTAATTACTCCCAAAGCCAGAAGAGGGAGACAAGACAATAGGTTAGAGCAGCAAAATTTATTAGAGCCTGTGAGGACATGAGGACAAACAGTGGAAACTAAACACACACACACACACACGCGCACACACATACACACACACACAAAGCTACACAGGCAAACACCGACATAAAAAAAAAACATGCAGACTTATCCACACAAAAAAAGTTTGAGAAAGTTAAGAAGTTTTTTTGTTTGTTTGTTTTGTTTAAACGCACATGTACATTAGGCCCTGAACATATTTTACACAAAAACTGAGACACTCACAAAACCAGTCTAAACACACTGACATGTTGGATTGAAGAACTTAAGCTTTGGCTTTGTTAGCAGAGGATATCTCACTGGTTAGTTTTAACGGAGCAGAAATGTTTGGCTTCAGCTGTCTGAAACACAACAGAGACTGAATCTCTGTTTCCACCTTATTCACACAGTCTGTGTCTTTCACTGCATCTGCACCAGTTGTCTGTGTGTGTGTGGGTGTGTGTGTGTGTGTACCTTGTGAAGTACATGGTGGCGTCAGCCTCGGACTCATGTGGTCTCAGAGCATCGTAGACATATTTTAGATCCTCCAGATCAGAGAGTTCTGGGATCCCACAGGACAACATCTGCGCGTGCGCAAACAAAAACACACAAACACACACATTCACACACACACACACACACACACACACACACACAATGCAGTGTGATTATTAGATTTAGATCCATAATATCCACTCGTGTCTTTTTCTTTGCATGTGCTGCACAACTCAAACCTGCTGTAAAACAGTTTAAACTGAGTCCGGCCGATTTAACTGTAACTTTTGCAGTGTTTCTTTAAATCTTTTTCTGTATAATAAATGAAATGAACAAAGACAGCTGTAACAAGTAAAGCAGTGCATTGTGGGATTTCTAGCAGAGAGTAGTGTGCTTGTCATACTTGCAGGATGTGTGTGTGTGTGTGTGTGTGTGTGTGTTTGTGTGTGTTACCCACCAGGCCCAGCAGGTTGAGAAACAGGTGTGTGTGTTTCCTGATCAGGTTGTACGCCTCGCAGCACAGATCCACAAAGTCGTGAAAACGACTGGATGGTTTGTCTCCTCCGTTTATGACGTACGCCATGTCGGAGGTGAAGACAAAGGGGGCACGGTCCCTGCACACATCACATGACCCACATCACACACCAATCATAACACGGAGACACAGGTTTACAATAACACAGCTGCCCCTCAATCCAGAGTATACACTACAATTCTATGTTACAGTGTATTATCTAAGAAACAGAATTCATGTATCATTTTAGACACAAGCTTGTAAAACGAAATGCAGTTGGCACAAATGTGTGCTAAACATAGAAAATTCTTTAGATTTATATTTCAGTGTTTCCCCTACCATCGATTTGGAGGGGCGGCATGCCCCCTCAACCCCCCCTTCCCCACCCCTTCAAGGAGAAAGGCTCAAAATACTTTATCACAGCCGACTCCTCGTACAGGTGCCCTCGGCAGAATGGTCACAGGGTGCCAGACGATGCATCTTTTTACTGTGTACTAAGCAGCTACATCACCAACATCAAGTATAAATTGTCACCAAAATTTTTTGAGCCATCAGCCTGTAATTGGCTCTGGAGTTTAACTTCTCTCGCTCTAATACTCTCTCACAGCATACAGCTCACTCCCCCACTCATCCAGAAAACTCTCCAGGTGCATGCCCCTTCAGTGTCAGTAGTAGCAGAGGGAAGAGAGGGCAGTCAGTGATGCTGCTGCTCACTCCGTGTTTACTTATTATTTGTTAGGTTTTCCTTCCTAGTGCACCGCTTCATTTCTGCCATCCACTTTACTGTTGCTGTTCAGCACAATTTCTCTGCAGTCGCACTAATAAAGGATGATCTTATTTTATCGTGTAAGGGGAGTTGCTTGCTGTTTGGAGCAACTCTCTCTCTGTCTTGCTCTTCTGTTGCTGGTGTGTCTTACACACACACACACACACACAGAGCACCCCCCCCCCCCACCACCACCACCAGTAAACCTATGGGAAACACTGTATTTAATAGTTCAACATAAATAGCTAACAAAGTTCAACTATTTCTTTTCACGTGAGTGTGCAGGATGAGTTACGAAGTCTTTATCTATAGTACTTATATGATCATATGATAATTTCTGCATTGAGCGTGAGTCCAGGATCATCAGGATTCGGTTCTAATCCAGAATAAATGGACTGCTCTGCAGCTAAGTGCCTGCTGAATGTCTGATCAGGTGCGTCCGTCATCACATGACATCATGACTCTCACCGTTTGATGTTTCCAAACATCTGCGCGTGTCCCAAGAACTTCCCAAAGTCAATGTGGAACATGTGACCGCTGGTCTTCAGCATGATGTTGTCATTGTGGCGGTCACAGATTCCCAGAATGTAGGTTTCCACGCAGCAGCCAGCACACGAGTAGATGAAGTTCTCCACCGCCTGAGCACAATTAGTATGACGTTGAAGTTCTAAATTTATTTGTCCTTCAAGTACAGATTCCTGGCAGGAAGCCAGGCTCAGATACATCAGACAAGTTATGTCAGTCAGGATCATATCAAGAATTAGTAATCTAACGCTGCAGACACACAGGTAGCAGAAGCGCAGCGAAGCTTTGCAAAGCCCTGTGCGTCTGCTTCCTGTGTGTCCCTGACATGGGTGCAAGAAGAACCTGTTTTTTTTATCATGACAGACCATGAGATTTTAACTTCACAACTGTATATTGACAACAGCAAAGCCACTAAAACCTGAGCCTCAGGGACTGTCTGACTATGTTTACAGGTGTGTGTACTGGTGGGTTTATAGGTGTGTGCACCAGTGTGTGTACCTTGTCGTACTGCTCATCCGTTGGGTTGTGTTTCTGCAGCCAGTCAGCCAGTGTTCGGTCTTTAAAGGACCCAGTGACTCCATGTTCCACCTGGATCTTCCTCAGAGTGTCAGCGTGAGGAATCATCTCCACCATACCTGAGAACAGGTAACAACACATCTGTCAATCATACCTGAGAACAAGTAACAACAAACCTGTCAGTCATACCTGCAAACCATTAACACAGGTGCAAACTGCAATTTGCTTTTTTTAAAAAAATTTAGTTCATTTATTAATTTAAGTTTGTTCTACAAAAGATTAGTACTTGGCTGAGCACCCGTCCTACTATGGTATAAACTGTCCCTCTGTGTGATACACCTGGTGTGTCCTCACCTCGTCCTCTGCCAGTAGAGAAACATTTGAAGATGACCATTCTCATGTCCAGACCCTCTTGGATCCAGATCTTGTTCATGATCCGGATCACCTGCAGAGTCAGCATATCCTGCCGCAGGTCATCTCCTGACTGGACAGAGACATTGGCTGGGGTCAAAGGTCAGGTCACAGAGGTCAGCGTGGCCTAATTAAGCGGGGTTAAGGCTGTTCATTTCTATGGACACTTTGACACATGGTGAAACGTCTTACCTTGAAGATGACATTGACGTTATCTCCCAGAGAGTCAAGATTTTGGAAGGACAGTTTGAGAGGAACAGCGTTGGAGTTGAAGAAAGAACATGACTAAAAAAGACAGAGAAGAAGAGATGTCTCGCAGAAACTCAGTGATATCTCGCAATTCAGGGACAGATGTCAAAACAACTCCTGGTCAGACTGTAATAAAATGTCCTGATTTCATTCTTGCTCTCCAAAAGAATAAAAAGAGGAGAACGCATCCCTTCTCTGAATGACAATTTATTAAAATCTGAAGTACCAGACATGAAACACCAGTATGTGTGATAATTATCTATGAATGCAATTAGAAGTCAGAGAAAAAAGAGACTGAGAGAACTTGAAGTTTCTTCAGAGTCAAATTAATCCAGTGATGTGTGAACATCTGCAGACAGTTTAACTGCACATAAACAAGTGGCTGACTGACTGACGGACTGATTGACTGACTGATTGACTCCCCCTTATTGAAACGCATGTGTGAGTGATGTAGCAGTGCACTTCACACTCTGAAACTGAAGGTGGCACTGAAGGTGGATGGAGTAGCCGTGAAACAAGAAGAGGATGAAGCAGCGATTTCATCTACACTCAAAAAAAAAAAAAACAAGTTGTGTTCGCTTGTGAAGACGATCCCACTAAACTAAATGTAAATATCATAGTTTAAGACACTTTTCAAAACATGTTGTACAAATGGCGAATGTTAGGAACACGGTGTGCGTGGTGGTGTCACTCATCCATCCATATTAGTTTTTATTGTCAGACTGCAACAAAAGAACCACTGAGCTTGAGCTTCAGGTAAGTTTTGTCAAAGTGTTGCTTACCGAAGATGCAGGCATATTAAAGTTTAGTAACTACAAACATGTCTCTGTTTCAGAAAATAGTGCCAATGTGTGTGTGTGTGTGGCTGTTAGCTTTTACAGGTAGATAGATGTGTGTGTGTCTGTGTGTGTGTGTGTGTGTGTGTGTGTGTGTGTACCTGGATGTTGATTCCTTTGACGAGCTGTGCCGGGTTCAGAGGAAGTCTGCAGCTGCTGTTCACAGAGAAGAACTGCTTCATCTCCTCCAGACCCTCCCTGAGGACACACTGAGACATATAGAGACAGACAGACACACACACACACACACACACACACACACACACTTAATTAAGCTTGACCACCATCTTGTTTGACTAAAATTAGATGTTTGTGCCAAATCTGAAGATATGTTTGCAAGTCACAGACAATGCATTCAGGAGATTGGAAGGTACAGAAGGACAATATGGACACATACTAACGGCTATGACGGTGATAACTGCTCATGTAATTCTCTGTCTGGAATCCAGCACAGGATTTTTCTGTCCTCCTTACCTGTCTGCTGGACGGCGTTGAGTCTCTAACTTTATGAGCCACCTTGGTGAGGACGGAGACAAGCCAGCACTGACGGTCGAACTCTTCACGGAGACCTCGACCGACACAGCAGAGCAGAGCAGCCAGAAGGTGCTGATAGCGAACGCTGAACTGACTGTCCTGCAGGTTGTCCTTCAGCAGCCTGAGGGATGGAGAGAGTCAGGATTAAAGCTGGAGCACTGAGCTGTGCGTGTGTGAGAGCACTGAGCTGTGCGTGTGTGAGAGCACTGAGCTCTGTCTGTGTGTGAGAGCACCGAGCTGTGTGTG
>JAPZDX010000012.1:243234-253268 GCA_029783625.1 Naso annulatus | reverse complement strand
GCAGTTGTGTAATAAACTGCAACTTTGACTTGCAAAATTATCTTTTAAAATGACAAACATCATATATGAGAGTGGCAGAACAATTCAAACAGGTCCAAAAAATAATTTGTCTCTTTCGTTTGACTGCTGTTCACACTTTTTCTGAAATAAGGTCCCATGGACCAGAAGTAAAAGAGTGGGACTTAAAGGCCTGTTTAAACTTTTATTACTATTACTACTACAACTATAAATAATAATAATAATCATAATAATAATAATAATAATAAAAGTAATACAGCAGTTATATGATTTCTATCTAGCTTTTAACTGACACAAGGCAAAGATATTTCCTGTAAGACCATGGCTAATATTTTCTAACTTGACTAAGCTTCAACCGAAGAGGAGAAACACTGACATCTGGTGGATAAAAACTTCATCACACAGACGAGCTGTGAGTTCAGTAAACATAATCCAGTGCTACCACAGAGGAAGAGGAGCGGCCAATAACATTAAATCAGACGTCAAATTAAGTTTCATATGATGTGTGCAGCTGAAATAAAGACGACACAAAGTTAATTTGAAAGGCCTCTGTGATGATAGAAAGCAGTTAGCTACAACACCACAAATCATTACAGTATAAAGCAAGTGATTTATGTTACCTTGTCAGAGCAGCTTGGACTGTTGCCTTATCGACGGACGCTACCTGTTTTGGCAATCCCTAAATCTGCAGATACATGTAAAATATATCATCACAGCTGTTTTTCTGCTACTTCTGAATCTTAAAGTCCATGTAAAAGAAATTCTGAGATTTAATTCAAAACACCTTATAAATGCTGGAGACTAATTGTTGAAAATGTGTAAAAACTCTCAGTTCTACACAGTGCTGAATTTAAGAGTTCCAACATGTAACTGTGTCACTCTTTTTTGTGGTTTCAGATTTTTTAGGCAGGTCCAACAGGTTGACCGCCATACGTATTGCGGTCACTAATTACATAACTCCTTCCACTTACGCAGAAATATTATAAATGCTTCAAGCATCGCTAGCATCGGTGGTTGTCCCACTCGTTCCCACACTTAAAGTTTAAATTTGTTTCTTCCGAACCACAACACTGGCTTAGCTTTCACACATCATTAGTGATGTCCCCATGTCATTTTTTTCATTCAGATACGGATTCCGATCCCCAAACTTGCGCATCCATCAAGATAGAGTCGATCTGATACCAGCACATAAAAAATAACAATTTAAAATTTAGGTGTAATCATAATTTAGGCAAATAAAATAATTTAAATAGAACACTATAAACATCAGTGCAACAGCAACATAAAAACTAAAATCTTGGAAAATCTGATTCCTTAGATATCATCTTTTTACTGGTGGGACTTTCCAGTGTAAAATCTTGCCAAATGTAGACATACTGGTAGCCCTGTCAGCTCCCCCTGTTCTTCTTTGCCACTCTTAAAAACAGTAGTTGACGGCAGCAGTGCAGCACAGCTTCCTGTGCACTGCTTTAGAGAAGAAGAGAAGAAGAACTGATTTCAGGTAGGTAACGTCAGAGCTAACTGAACTAACTGTGAAGTAGGCAAATAAAACACAGTGGATCAGATGAGCGCACAGACTGGCATACTTTCCACTACCAATACCAGCATTTTCCGTGGTGTCGGAGGGATTTGTTCAATACTGGAATCAATATCGGAACATCTCCACACGTCATTTCTTTTGCAGTGTACATAGTTGCCAGTGCAGGTGTCTGTAACAAATGTGTATGTGCCCAAATCAGTGATTAATGCACAACGTGCTAACGATGTCGTTATGTACATCACTGATGCAACACTCCTCATGAATATGTATGAGTGCTTTGAGTCAAGGTTAGTCACTGGGCACAAACAAGAGAGCACATGTTAACATATCAGGTTTTGTAACGATAATCCATAAACATCTGACATACTGACACACTCACTGCATACGTAAAAAATGGCATGCCGTATAAACCCAGTGTTTCCCAATGCTGGTTCACTGTGATGTCATCAACTTCACTGTAACGTTTGAGCTTCACTGGACAGAATGATGTAAGTAGCAAACCGCTCGTTTAAACACTGAAACGCTCACTTGCTGATGGGACAAACCTGCAGGACTTATGACATCACGGCTAGTTTGGATAGAATCACAGCCCAGTTTACTCAAGTGTGATACGGAAACTTAACTCCACATGTCAAACATGGAGAATTCAAGGTTCAAAACTGAACTGTCATTCTTAGATAGTTATTAAGATGAGTTCAGAAATAACAAAGACAAAACAAAACGTCATACCACCCCGGCACTGTTGTCACAGCTTAGACTCTTCAGTCTGTTCACATATAATACAAAGTCATTGCACTGCATGTGCTAAAGTGATTTTGCCTGCAGCTGATGCGTCAATCCTTTTTAAAGGAAAGTAGCTGCGTCCAACGCCACAAGTATCAAGAGCAAGACACTGTGCGTGGGCTGCAGATGGACAGATGAGTTGAACAAACACATGACATTAACTGTGTAAAACCAAAAGTCAACACAGACTTATTTTACTGTCCATCCATAAATGAATGGATGTAGCACATTAACAAAAGACATACAAGTTAACAGGCTTATCTTAACCCAAACTTAACCAAGTAGTTTTGTTGTCTACACCTACTAAACTATAATTGATTGACAACTAAAGTGTTTATTTGCCTTACCGTGATGATGAAGGTCGCCTGATCATCGATCTACTCTCTGACTTTAGAACTTTAAATCAGGAGGACCAGTCACAGCACCATAACTCAGGGAGGTTACCCAGTGTTCATGCTGTATTGCTCAGAACATATTTAAGGGCGCTCAAAACAGAAACACGCTTCACATCAATCACAGAATTTGAATACTGAGTCACACAAATCAGCACTTTCTGACAAACTACTTTAGCTAACAGCTACATGGAGAAAAGACCACATCAGTGTGGACAAACCTGTAGACAGATGACATTTATCTAACTGTGACTTTTACAAAGAAGCTCTGAAATGTTTATAACCGCTCTCACTTGTTAACAATTTGCTGCAAACACATCAGAGCTCATGTAGGCTGTTCTGCATTTAGCCGGCAATGCTAACAGCTGGGTGAAGAGCAACATGAGAACAACACTCAGTCATGATGTTCTTATATTAAATTAGATCAAAAATCTCTCATGAATACTGCTACTGTCCTCCGGTAGGTTTGTGTCAGAGAGCACAGAGGGATAAACAGCATCAAAAACACAGGATTATTGTTCTTTATTGCCGTCATGTCAACAAACACATTTCTGCTGCACGTTCAGATTTTATTCAGCAGTGAGTCTGAACGTGTTAACCAAAACAATTGTTGCTTTAAAAGCCACAAAAGGTAAATACAACAAAGTCAAATACAAATAAAAATAAATCTGTTCAGATTCTAGGTTTTATACATACAGTTAAACTCTAAATGCTCTGAAATCCAAAAATTTTAAATTGATCCCAATGATTGTATAACTCATTAGTGAGGTTAAAAACCTGACCAGATGTAA
The DNA here is from genome assembly GCA_029783625.1 of Naso annulatus. NCBI lineage: Eukaryota > Metazoa > Chordata > Actinopteri > Acanthuriformes > Acanthuridae > Naso > Naso annulatus. The sequence continues at coordinate 249,744 of JAPZDX010000012.1, read as the reverse complement.
GGCTTCAGTTTCACTTTAATCTGAGGACAGCAGATGAATGTCATTCATAAAATTTATAAACAAAAATAATTATAGCACATATATTGAAGTATATCTGCAAATGACTCTGTGATTTGTGTGAACTGTAATTACCTCAGAATTATGACTTATTGTCTTATAACAAAAGAACTCATTGCACAGTGTTTTCTTGTAATTACAATTTCTGTCCCATAATTTTGATCTACTGGGTCACAATTGCAAGAAAAGAATGTTGAGCTGTGTATTTTTGCAATTATCATCTTATAATAATAAAAAATACTTTTTCTCGTTATAATGAGATATGAGTCTTGAAAGTGTAAAACATATCCCCTCTTATTGCAACTTCCTTAAACTTTAAATGAAAATGAGTATGTTGGGATTAATTAAAGTATGACCCCTACAGTGTTATGATATTCAAGTACAAGTAAAAGTGCAAAACTTTTTGCTGATGATTTTCATTATGATTGTGATTAAAGCGACACACAACAGACAAATGATATTTTTTAAAAATTCTCACATTAAAGAGTTTTACGTGTAGCTGATGGGATCCAACAGTTTCTGTCAACTTTTATCCACTGACTCAGTATTAGGCACAAATACAAGTTGTTCCTCTTCATCAAAGAGTTTGACGCGGTCCTGTCTGTAGCTGCAGTGCAAGCATGGTTTTTTTTTGGAACAATGAAAAACTAATCTTGTAATTTCAACAAACTAAGTCTTAATTATTTATTTATTTATTTATTTTTTTTAACTTTGAAGAATGTAGTGCAAGTCTAACATTTCTGCATCCACACTGTCCAACCAGTCTAGATAAGATACCAACCTCAGCCTAATAAAAACAATAATGGCCATTGTTTCTTTCAAGTCTCTTGTAATTTTGACAATTCTTATGAATTATCAGATTTTGCTTATGAGTCTCTGTAATTCTGCTCTCATCATTACTGCCTCCATATTTTGTAATCATCAGTCAGCATCTCATGATTATCATTACAAGAAAGACCTCAGAATGATGACTTTAGCACGTTCAATAAGACTTGTCCTTGTTTTTATCATCAGGTATTTACTGAAGAAATTCGAATTTAAAGTAAGTGCTACAAAGAGTTTCCAGTAAGTATCCTGTGATTATGGTCAGTCATAATTTAAATTACAAGATTTGAAATTTGAAATCATTTGAAAATTTACAGAGAAATTTCTATGATGAAATAAAAACAAGTGTCATTCTGTCTGAGAGCTTTTGAGACGTGTCATCTGTCCTTGTGGTTCTTCAACATACTCAATACAAAAGTCATATGTATGAGTCTGTATCTCCTCCTGTATTGTGTCAATATAAGCACAAATAATATTCAGAAAAGTTTCTTGTAATTCTGAATCCTTACTTGACTGTTGAATTCTATATATCATTTGAAATGAGCACTTAGCACTTAGAAAAAAATAATAGTTTGTGTTCATATTTATACAGTATTTAGTTATATATTTTTAGCATTTAATACTGTAAACTGTACTTCTGTATCTTATAATTCTGATTAGCATTTTGTGATCACCAGTAAAAATGTTCTTCCTCATAATTACAATACAAAAATAATTTAATTATGAAGCTTGTAATTATGAAATATTTTCTCACCATTATGACTTGTGCATTTCATGACTATATTAGAGAGAAAAACACTGCGTCAATCTCTGAACTTTTGATATAAAAATTAAATTATTTAAATCTTTCCTTGGAGTTAAAACTTAGACTTAAAGATCATCTTATAATGAGAAGAAATTCTTGACTAGAATCTGTAATGAAGTAACAAAAATGTTTTTGTTGTAACTGATAATTAGTCAGATCCTTTCGGTCTCCATCATACTCCTTCCTTTTGAGCAGAAAGTTGCTGTTTGTTTCCATGAGAACAGTCTTCCGCTGTATGTGACAGGCCAAGTAATCCATCCATCATGTACTGTGCGTCACCTTGAGGGTTCACCTGTCCAGGTGAGTTCAGCTGATCAGCTGCTGCTTGTCCATCCCCATCAATATTCACTGCTGTCATTTTCAGTCTGAGGGCTCAAACTGTTCATTCTTTGACCACTGAGAGGCAGCACAGCTGGACAGAACAGCTGTCAGCATTTGGACAGCATGTCCTCAGAATGTCCCCAGTATGTCTACGTTATCAGTGCGTTCTCAGGGTGTACTGTATACAAGTAGACAGTTTGAGTCTCAGTTTGCTGTCTTCTGCAGGACAGCAGCTCTGTCTCTACACCTCTTTCTCCTCTTTATTGAGAAATGATGTCCGTCTCAGGTTTTCCTTCACCTTGACGAACTCCAGAGCTCTCACGTTTTCCTCATGCTCCTTCTCCTGCTGTTTCTCCAGCTGCAATTCAAAGGACAAAGAGTTCAGGAAGATGGAAGGCTGGCAAACAGAGACTGACTCATAACATTAATGATGGTGAAAACTTTTTAAACTCAGTCTCACGTTGTGCAATTTATTCTTTTTATATTTGTATATAACAAGAAATATTTTTGTGGAGAGTCATTTACATCTAATTTCCCAAATACATTTGTGAACCCTTCAGTGTGCATTTACTGTGTGTGTGTGTGTGTGTGTGTGTGACCTCCTCCAGCTTCTTGTGTCTCTTGAGCAGTTCAGCCTCCAGAGGAGAAATCTTCCTGTGGGCTTCTTCTTCCTGTTTCCTCTGTTTGATCAGCTGATCTCTCTTCCTCGACTCCAGAACTCTCTGCAGCTCCGGCTTCATCTCCACCTTCACCCCACTCCTAAGGAGATACGTAACACAATGCACATGACACACACATTATACTGTCACCTAATTGGTTGTGGAGTCAAAAGGCCAACACTCAAGTTAATACTGTTAACAATACAACTGTAATCGTTTTTTATTATAAGCACAAAACATAAGCAAAAGTTAAGAGACAGAGAGATTTGTTTTTAAAGAGCAGTTACTCAGACACAGACTAACCTTTTTTCAGTGTAAAAATCAACTTGTCAGCGCTCCCTGGTGGACATATTGTGCATCTAAATTTCCTCGAGCCATTTCTCTACTGTCACGTACTGAATGACACACTGATATCTGTGCATTGAGGGGATACTGGTCTATTTATAAGTACATACAACAGCAACACACACTGTGTGTGTATTTGCATGCATTTCAAATAATGAAGCATGTGCTTCCTCCAGCAGAGGGCAGTCTGTCATAAGAACAAATAAATCAGTAAACACCAGTGTTTACTGATTTTTTTTCTCTTCACAAAAACATTTAGTGAGAAAAAAACACTTTCTCACACCGACCAATTTTTTAAAACTGATTCATACAATGGTTGGTGATGTAATGTGTGTCTGTGTGTGATCTGTTTGTCTGTGTGTGTGTGTGTGTGTGTGTGTGTTTGGGCTTCCTCCAGCTCCAGTTTTCCTTCTGCATGATAAAACTGGAGAGAAAAAGCCGAACTCGCTTTGCCCACAGTGTTACAGCTCTGAGTGTGAATGAGCGGCTGTGTGGAGGTGATGTGAAAACTTTCCCAGCGTCCTCGGCAGCGCAGGCCTGTGAGGTGGGAGGCTGTTGCTTAGCAGCGTCAGCTCATTCTTCCAACACTTCACACAGTGGAGACAGAAAAGACAAATGCAGGGAGGACAGCAGGAACCTTTCTCTGCACGTAAATAAAGACATTTTTTTATAGAAAACCCTGCTCTCTGGTTGGTCAGCAGGTTAATGACAGCATGTGTCAGTCAGCTGATGCTGAGTGTAAACTGGAAACATGTTTCACTGGAAGCTGCGTCAAGAGATTAACGTCATTAACACTCAGTAATGTGGACCAACTGCTTTGATTCAAAATGACTGACAGTGTGAGGCAGAGAGCATCCATGAAAATGTCCTCACTTTAAAATACGTCCTGTCTGTCAAAAAGCTCTGATGGCCTACAACATGACTTATTTTTTTTTAGAGAACCAGTCCTCACTTTATCTGAAAAAAAGAGGTTTCATGTCAGTCAAACACACACTCTCTGTTACCGTTTGTAGCTGCTCATCAGCTCTCGGTGAAGCTCTTGGTGACTTTTTGAAGCTTTGACAGGATTCACAAGTTTTTTGGGTTTGATGAGGTCGCCCTCGTCTTCCTCCAGGTAGTCTGGCTGGGGGACATAGTTGGACACCGGGGACGGTTTCCTGTGGACGCCCTCAGACCTGTGCTGGTGCAGGTTTGCGTACGCTGAGGCTACAAACACGAGAACAGAACCATGAGGACTCTTGAGATGTAAAAAATAATCAAAAATCTCATTTAAATCTGACAGAAACATTTCTAGGATTTCAAATTTCTGCTCTGCTTTAGTTCATGAACTACTGTCTGGCGTCACCCGCTGGACAAACTCAGCAGGATGTCTGTTATGTAATGAGCACTGTGGTCTGTTGGGGGCGCTAGCAGGGGTTGGGTCATGTTATGTCAACATGTTTTCATTTGAGCTCATCAAACATCAACACCTTTTCGTGACGCCTCTCAGCGTTTCACACAGACGGAGGTACACTGTAGCAGATAGGACGGCTGATAGGAAGCGAGACCTCTCACTGAGCGTTCATTTCCAGTATCAGTGTCAGATGGTTTTTCACCACAGCCCCGCCCCTTTAGGAGACTAGAGGCAGTCTTGAGTTCATTCATTCTTATGGGAGAAATGAACATGATCACAGACCAATTCTTTTGCTCCATCATCACCAAGATACATTTTTGACCCATTTTTCACAAGACGCGTATCTTCCGAACATTCTGACACAAAAATGGCATTTTTCAGACACGCAAATCAGGAGAAAATTTACTTTGTTCGAGACCTGTCTCTGTCTCAGCGACACATTCTGGCTAGATTTGGGAACCGGTGCTTCCCGCCTTGCTTCACCGCGCACATAAACGGACATTCGAATGGTCTTATATGAGAAACAATGAATGAAAAGTTCAAACTTAGATTGAACGAATATGTGTGGTTCCCAAACTGTTTACATGGGAGACGTGCCTCCACCCACTTAGGAGATGGGAAGTGTACACAATTTCACACCACTGGCACATCGTGTAATGGGGGATCTTTTATTAATATTGACTATCTTTGGTAGCTCTAATTTTCATCAGGAGTTTACGGTTCTGTTATCTCTCAGGGGTGGGGTGGGGGGTGGGGGGGTGCAGTCATCAACATATTTATTAGATTTATATTTTTTTATCCTGTATTAAAATAAATGCTATTTTGGATTTGATGTTAGAACAGATCCTCATGTGTGGACAATAGGCCAAACCGCACAGAAAGCTACGTTTCTGAAAGATACTCGTGTATGTGTGGACATTAGTTTAATTCTCATCCTGCTGCTTTTTTGTGTCAGCTGCTCTCGGTGTTGTTGGCCCGGTCCATTAAAGTTGAGTGTGGCCACTTCTTTCCTTCTTTCCTGGTAGTTTTGCGTAGCCTGCTCTTTCTATAAACTCAGTGTGTGTCAGTGTGCAGAGGAGTTTGAAGTACAGTACAGTGTGAAGCTCACAGGGCATGAGTGACTGCTGCCTCCTCCCTCCTGTGTCATCCCTTCCTGCGTCTCTCTCCCCTGACCAGGCACATTTCTCCTCTAACACGTTATATTGGGGATTTTTCTACACTACAACATGTCTGTCACTGTCATGACACAGTCTTTCTTCTCTTTCTGTTTTTGCTCCAGATTGAAATCAGGGACACCAAGGATCCAAGATTTGGAGTCCAGAGGTTCCACTGAGAGACAAACTTCCTCTTCCAGTTACCTCCCCCTCCCTCCATCCTCCTGTTGCTCCTCTCCTCTCCTAAGCTCTTCAGGTTAAATCCTTGATCTGGGCATGGAGGCAAGAGCCCAGCCGCTTTCAAAATGGGACTGAAGTGAAATCACGGAACAAAAGCAAACTCTGATGAAAGAAAACACTCTGAGAAGAAGTGTGAGCATCAACTTTATCAAACTCTGGGATAAAACAAAGTTTATATCATACAGTGTTGCTGTGTCATAACGTTGTTCTAACAAAAAATATGAAGTTATTGATAATGATAATAATGCTTGCAGTGGGAGTATTCTATGAAAATATATGTATTTTTACCAAGTGGGGAAAAGCTTTTTCCAGCTTTAAAAATAATATTATACAGTGCGTATGTAAAAGCACACAGGTGCTACTTCTGACATGACAACAAAAAAACAACCAAGAAAAAAAAAGATTTTGTAAAACCACAGAGGAATTTTAAAGTCTTTTTCAGACCATTTTTCAACGTCTCTTTGTATATGACAAGGTCTGATCCCAGGGAATACAAAAATAAAACAGATGTAAATGGGATGTTTCTATGGAAACGGGGTAAAAGAGAAACTCTTTCAAGCTTTTTTTTTTTTTTTTTTTGCCCCCACACATGAAACCTTCTTGTACACTGTAGTAAAACCTGTTTCAATGTCAACCCATGAAAAAAGTGTGGATTCAACTGTGTGTGAATTTGAGCCACCTGTCGCCCTTCAGACCACACTGAAGCCCTTC
>JAPZDX010000012.1:143037-153395 GCA_029783625.1 Naso annulatus | reverse complement strand
AAGCAGTCTTGAGTTCATTCATTCTTATGGGAGAAATGAACATGATCACAGATTATGACCAGTTCTTTCACCCCATCGTCATCAAGACACATATTGGACACATTTTTCACGAGACACATCTTCTGAACATTCTGATACAAAAATGTCATTTTTCGGACACACATATCGGAAGGAAATTAACTTTGTTCAAGATCTGTCTCTGTCTCAGCAACACATTCCTGCGAGATTTGTGAACCGGTACTTCCCATCTTGCTTCACAACGGACATAAACGGACATTTAAATGGTCTTACAGGTGAAACCATGATTTAAAAGTTCAAACTTACATCAAACAAATATCACGCGACACAAAATCCATCTGCTTTAATCCATTCACACGACGCTATAACACTTCCAGACAAGGCGGAGGGATGACGGGTGAGGAGACTCTGCCCACTCATCGCAATGGATCGCGATGAGGTAATGTATTTATACGTGACTAAGAAATAACTTGTAAGCCAGTTGTATGGCAGTAATGTCCCCCGAGACCTATTACCTCTATTTTCTGTAGGCTGAAGAAAAATTACATTGTTGTAATTGCACAGAAAGATGGAATTCTTTAAAAAAAAAATTGTTTTGTCTGTTTGCAGGGATTTGGACCTGATCACGTTAATAGTAACTACATAAAAATAGCGCTCTTTTTACTAAAGGTCTTGTTTGCTGTTACAGGAAATTTGTAAAAATCAGAGGAATCATGAGACTGTTTCAGAAATACTTAAAAGTTCCTCATAGTCACTTTAATATGGGCAACACGCTACAAAAACTTTGAATGGTAGATAATACATTTGACAGTATCTAGCCTTATGGAACGTATGGGGTCAGAGGTCGGTGAAAACCAGGATGAATTTAATTGTCTGTAAAAGGAAATTTGGTTTGCAGACAAGCAGATAAAAACACTCTATCAAACTTACAGTACTCAGGCTGACAGTCTGCCCATTTCATTACCCGTTTAACAAACACAAGTTGAGTTAGTAAATGTATTCCTCTCCAACACTGAGCATCTTTGTGGGTATTTTTATCTTTCGTCTGTGACAGAATCAGTGACACAGTGGTCATATAGTTGCTGCAGCCGTCTGATGCGTGGCTAATTTCTATAGTGGCAATAAGGCCTTCATTCATTCATTCATCTGCTGTAGTAATGTGCAGCGCAGGCTGGTTGCGCTTCCTCTCTTGGATGATATGCTGGCATCAGATGAGCACCATCTGACATTATGAGAGCGAACAAATGTGAGAGTTTGACATATAAACGCTACAGCAGCAGTTTGTCAAAAAAGAAATTTGTCTGCCATTTGTCACAAACAATCTCCTGAGAGAAAGTGTTAATTCTGCTTAAGTGCTCTTAAACACCCTCTGTTCGTCGGCATATTCACAAAAAAAAGTCCTCTGTGCAAATTGAGAATAGCTATCTTGAGGCTCCTTCAGTAGCAGTGAAGCTACCACATACGCTTTCATCGGTAGCTATCGAAACAAACAGGCTAGTGAATTGTGCTGCATGTTCAAATGTGATCAACAGGTCTCAGGTGGAAGCAGGAGGGCGCCCAGCTGCCTCACAGAGACCTTCCTCCATTCACAGCTGCGTCAAGCTCCACACAACAACAGCACAGGGAGAAATACATTGCCTTCAAAATAAGAGCGCACAAAGAGCAGGCTTGATCAGCCGCTGGATTACAAATGATGGGAAAATTCCTTAAACAAAATGTAAACAACGAACTAAGTAGTAAAAAAAGACTTCATCCTGCTTGAATCTGAAATAGTCTGCACATTTTTGTAATGGCATAATTTCACTTGATGTTTAATCCAGAGTGCTTTCCAATTTGACTCTCATCTGCCCATTCACACAGAGTGATGTCTTGCCCACGGTCACTTGGACACGTGGAAAGATGGAGATGGGAATCGAACAGCCCTGTAAGTAGTATTTGTGTAGGTGTCCCAGCAGAGTTTTCTTAATAATTTAACCTGTCTTGAAAGGTTCAGTGCGTAGGATTTAGTGGCACCTAGTGGTAAGATTGCAGACTGCAAATGACTGAATACAGGCCTCTGCACACTTTCCCCTTCTGCACATCTCTGCAGCATGGTGGTTTAGTGGTTAGCACTGCTGTCTCACAGCAAGAAGGTTCCTGGGTTCAAATTCAGATCTGCTCATCTAACATCAAGTGTGCTGGGTTCACCCTGGCTGGGGTAGGACCGTTCTGTGTGGAGTTTGCATGTTCTCCCTGTGTCTGCATGGGTTTCCTCCTACCATCAAAACATGCATGTGAGGCACATTAGATTAGGCGGGCCCAATGTGTCAGCACGCTCAGTCACAGCGGCTCAGGACTAACCCACCACTCTAACCTCACAATTTTGTTATACAATTCATTGTTTAATGACAATAAAGCTGCTTTGCTTTTATCTAGAAGAAAATGTATTCTGCTGTGAAACTAACATGAAAGACCCTGGCCAGCGTTTGGTCTAGTCTTTCTGGCCTCGAGTGGTGCAACGTGGTGGACAGTTAAGCAACCTGGACAGCCCACTGAACAAGGGTCCGTTCGTTTTGGAGCTCCAGGTACCATACCGTTCACGTGACGTGTGGAGACCGGCAAGGGTGGCGAGCACCGCTGTAATCAAGTGCATAAATAGCCGCCGGCGGTTGCAATACAAACCCGCCCCTGACATGACAGATTCGTGTAGAAAATATGGAATTCTGAGACAAATTCTAATAGTGAATTTCGTCATGTAATAAATCAGCTCAGAGAACACAGAATAAATTCAGAAATCACTATGAGACTATGTCACTGACGTTCTATGTCAGCAGGTGAGGACATAAAACCTCCCCGACACACAAACGACATCGAGCGAGAACATCAAGTTTGCTTTGTGGTTCTTCAAAGAATCTTATTTAGCATCTCCAGACACAAGGACATGGTCTTCAAATGCTTCTTTTTAGACATTTGGTAACTGAACTGACTGCTTATCTGTTTGGTTGGTCGTCTGGCTCCGCCATGTGCATTTTGTTTGTTTGTTTGAAACTGCTGGTTTTGAGCAGGCAGGCCAGGAGCCCCACGCCGGGAAGGCCCAGTTTAAATTGAGTGTAAACTCTGCCCAGCTGGTACATCATAGCCCTAACAGCATTCAAAACGAGTGGACCCATTGATTTTGTGTGTCAGTGTAACTTAGATTTTGGCATGGCCCCGCCCCTTTAGGAAACAGGAAGCAGTCTTGACTCTATTCATTCTGAGGGAGAACTGAATGTGATCATAACTTATGACCAGTTCTTTTACATCGTACATGTTGGACCCATTTGTTCACGAGACACCTATCTTTCCAACATTCTGACACAAAAATGGCATTTTCCAGACACACAAATCAGGAGAAAATTAACTTTTTTCAAGACCTGTCTCAGACCATCATACACACACACAAAAAAAAAATATTTTTTGAATATTATGTTCAATATCTGGCATTTTCTGCCAAGATATCCCACTAAATCTTAAACACTTGTAATGTGGCAGCACCCTGCCTTAGGGCCCCTGCAAACTTGGGTGGTGCACCCCAAACTGTTAACAGGCCGGTATCATGTTATACAGTAACTTTTAATGGGTCTGTAAGTTAAAAACTTTGGACAAAATACTAAACTAAATTTGTTTTGGTAGATTAACGCTGTGTTTTTAAGTATAGCGACGTTAAATAGGACTTTTAGTTACAACAGGAAATGCCTTTGCGACTTTGTCGGCAGTATGTGAGTTGTAAGTTGTTCGCACACAATAACGTTAGCTAACTGTTTGCTAGCTTATGTTAGCTTAATTGCTTTCGTGAATTAACGTTAGGGTACATACACACATCCATGTCACCTCCCGGCTCCGTACTAATTAGCTTGCAGACCAAAATTCTGTAGTCTATAGACCACATTATTAACAATGTTAGTTATTAAGTTTTTTTAAAATTATTTATTTATGCAATTTAGTTTAAATCATGAATTGACAGAGTAACGTTAACATGAAATTGACATGCGCTTCAAGTTTATTTTGAAGATCGTGAGCGGAAGTGGCATTTTTTACTCTTGATATGACTTGACATTTGTTCCCTCCTCCCCAGCATCATCATTTACCGGCTCTCAGCTTTCCGCAGAGCCGAGTACGAGTGCACCGCCGCGGGGAAGATGGCCTCAGTTTGTGTTAGTGCGCGGAGCCCAGTGCGGCGGTGATCCCGGCGGGTTTCGGGTTTCCTCGCAGTTTTTTTGTGCCTGAGGATGAGAGGCCAGTCCGCAGCAGCGGTCACACTCACAATGAAACAGGACAGACTGCGCTGCGTGATGCAGATCAGAGTCCAAGAGTTGACATCCTGCGGCCAGGAGGTGATGGTCTCCTCTCCTGCCCTCCGCTTCTCTGCTCCTCTGTCGTGCCTCCAAACGTCACGATGTTAACATTTTATTCACGTGCTGTTCGTACAACTCGGTACATCAAACTGCGTCTGCACCGGAATTACTGAGTGTTTATTTTTTATTAATTACACAGGGCATCCTTTGTTGGACTGTTTGTATTTAACCGCTGGAGGACTTCAGTGATCATTTCTACAATGATCTGACGGCTGCAAAGTGAGACAAACAATAATAGAAGTCACCTGGCGTCGCCTTCTAATTGGCAGCCGCGCTTCACATCATGGCCAACAACAACGAGCTACAAGTGAGTTTGCCAACTTTTGCTTTTTCATGACTTGTTGTGTTAATGTGCATATTAGAGCGTAAACATAAACATTTAGCATATACAGATCAAATGTGGAAAACACCTGGGGATGTCCGTCATTCACTCATGATGATGTCAGCAGTGATGGGATGGAACTCTGCATGCTCAAGGTGTTGTCCAAAGGATTCAGTATTTCACTCAGGCTACAGAAAGTTGGGGCTTTTACAAAAGAGTTTGATTTCCTCACATCATCATCATCATCATCATCATCTCACCAAATTAAGATCTAAATTAAAATTAGCAATAAGTTTGTTAGCCAAAATGTGGGGCTGGCTCGTATTAAAAGAGATGAAAAATTGATAAAAATCATTAAAGTGTCATCAGCAAAATGTACTTGAAGTATCAGGAGTAAAAGTCAGATAAAAGAGCAAAAGAAACATGAAACTGTTTCATTCTTATTTACTTCTGTGTCAGTGTGAGAGTAGTTTATATATTTTACAGTGTATCAAAAATTTTAATGTTTTTATGGACTTTTTTCCAACGTTGCTTGTTGGATAAAATGTTGGAGGGTTTTTTACTTTGGCTAAATGACCTCTGGAGTTTTTAAGGGGAAATGTCTCCTTTGGTTGAACGACTTAAGGGACGATCACTCTGAGAAGAGTTGCCTGCAAAACCAGTGTTTTCCTCTGGTACAGCGCGCCTGCTGAGCGCCCCCTTGCTGTTACGTCACGCACTTTTCCAGGGTTTCTAGGTGCGCACAAAAATTAAAATAATTTAACTTCTCAGCTCAATGCGCAGCGTTGCACTGCTGGTCAGTGTCACTTCTGGCTGAAGCAGCCAATGAAATCGAGTAGGAAGTGGGCTTTACTACTCACCACGTCCTTCATGTTTTGTTGCGTGGGAACCGTAGTGTGATAATACCGGCAGTTTTTCACACAGATGCGCTTTCAAGGCGTTTTTGACATGGCCATGCCTGATGCGACACTCCTTGGTGCGATTGGCCTGTTAAAAAGATAAACACACACACTTAAAACATGACCAGCAGCCTCACTAGCCACTGCTTATTGAAGGGGTCAGAGGGCAAAGTGGTTGGATCTACTTTTTTGACCTTTAAAATTCAACTTAACTCCTAAACCACCTTTTTTTCAGCTGAAAACTGAGGCTAAGAATGATTTAGTAGTGTTGATGATTAATACAGGTCTAAATCTGAATGTCACAAGAAAGACTTCTTATTGGAGAGAAGTCGGCTGCTTATTGGATGAACGATGGACACGTTTATGAAAACTAAAATATGCTAACAGCTAAATCTGACTACAGTCACTACACTTGAACTACACTGCCCGGAATGATAAAGTACATTTTTCCGCCTTCCAGATGCAGTTTTTGAATTTCAGGAAGGATGCACGTCAGCCAAAACTCCGGGGTTTAGTTACACTTTAAGCCGATCAGGTTCTTAATGCAAAAAAAATGAATCTGATAGGTAACCAGTAACTTCACATGTCAAATAAAAACAGTGAATTAAAAGTCAAATACGTCAGTCTAGATCAGAGGTATAAAGTAGCATAAAATAGAAGTAATTAAGTAAATGTTATGCTGCTGCTGTGACGGTCAAATATCAAAAAAACCTAACAGTGATATTATCCAGGACAGAAGACTGTGATCACATTACTAGTGTCACCTTAGAACAGTTTCATTTCACACACGAGAGGATAAACACCATTTCTCAGATAAAATCACTACAGCCACCGCCGTCTCTACAGCCTGTGTACAGGTTAGATTAAATGTGGTGATCTTCCATTTGTGGCACAGCAGTTGCCCTCAGGTGGAGTCTGGGCTGAGTCACGGAAGGCGCTGTGGTGTCAGAGCTGCAGGTCTCATTCAGAGGGGTTGGGTTACAGCAACTCTGGCGTCCACCCGGTTCAGGATGCAGTGGAGGGAAGCGTTAAAAATTAAAGGCCGAGTGGCGATTGAGCTCATGCCAGGAGACGGCGCATCCCTCTGACAACCGCTGTCACAAAGTTCAAGGCTTTGACTCGGCCCAGATCTGCACAGCTGAAACAAATACAGCATGTCACAAGAAAGACTTTTTATGATGTAAGACTGAATATAAGGACAACCACAAACCCAGGGCTCCACACTAACTTTTTTTACTAGGAGCACTGTAGCTCATGACTAAAATTTTTAGAAGCACAAGCAGAAAATTTATTGGCGCACATTGCAGCTCGAATAAATGTGGGTCCGCCTTTCTCTGCACCAGCCCCTTTTGTTTGCTTGTCCTAATGTTCTTTTCTTAAAAAATACTAAAAAGTTTTCTCAAACTTGTAAGTGAACGAAAATGTCCGGTGCAGAGAGTTGACTGATAACACATTACACTAGTAAATGGATCAGAATTGTTGGATTTAGGAGCTCTCTAGCCAAAAAAAAAAAAGTTTTTTGTTTTTTGTTTTTTTTAATTGAGCCTGCAGCACAATAAAGAAGACTTGGTTGAAACCACACAAAGCTGTGGAGAGTTTTGGAAGGACGTTTTTAGATGGTTTGATGCTTAAAAGAGTGAACCTGTAAACAGAAGGGAGCGCTCATTTTAGAAATAAGCCGTTTACCGTGGAGGAACGCTGGAAGGAAAAACAAAATCTCCTTCAGTTCAAGACATCAAAGGGTGAGTAATAGCTAAACTAAATAGAAATTTGCAATGAAATGTCACTTTAAATGTCAAACTGTTTTGTGATTGTTTTGACGGGCCCTGAAGCTCGGTTTGACGTTGAATCTGATGGTCTCACAGAAAATGTTGTAATAGACCTGACTGATACGGCTGAAAAACCTGTCACGATAGTGAAGTTTTTATATTTGTTGATGGTGATAATTATTGATCAAGTAGGTTGTGACTGGCAACTTGCTGTGCATTCTAAGAGGTTGGAGCGGTGAAGGTGATAAAATGAGTAAATGTCACAGTGTTGTTGATCAAATATCCTCGATGCTGAGACAGCATTGTAAGGATACCATTGGTGATTTCCAAAAATATTACACTGCGCTGATGCTGCATCTTTCAGTTGTTCCTTCAGATGTGTGTGTAGTTCATAAAGGTAGAAAGTTTGTGGAATGTTGCTTTCTAATTCCAGTCAGATGTGATGCACTGAGCTCTGACGGTTGAATGGCCGCTGCTGTGAAAACTCGTATAGCGTTAGTTGGTCTGGCTTGTTAGCAGGTGGTTGCTTAGATGCTGTGGAGAGCTGCCTCTGCACTCTGCTCTGTTTTCCACTTGTAGCAGTGATGTTCGCATACAGCTGGCTATGTACCCCATCACAACAATGACAGCTTTTACTGGATCCATTTTTATCTTTTAATGCTGTGTTTATTCAAAAAGCATGCTTACTAAACTTTAGAGAGCCATTCCTGACCCCTCCACCTCTAGTGCATAAATTCTGCTCGTGTAAAATAACAACAAAGTAAAAAAATGTAATTTTTCCTGAAGAAATAAAATAAGTCTGTTTCTTCTTTCTTTTTGAACTGAGACCCAACCATCTCTCTGTCTGTCTGTCTATCTGTCTGCAGTCTGATCCTTTAGGTCTGAATGCAGCACCAGCTGAGGGTGGAGATGGTAACCTTGGTAACGGTCAGAGAAAGAGGAGGGGCTCAGAGGAACAGGGGGCGGCACCTAATAGCTTCAAACGAGCGAAGGTAAGAAGAACACACACCTGGTCCTGTGATAGTTTTTTGGTTTGTCGAGTGGACAGTTAAATCAGTGAGTGGTGTGCAGGGGATTGTGGGAAGCTGAGCATCATCTAACAAGGGTTGTCCGTCATTTTTCCAGGTGGAGCCCACCACACCCATCTCTCCATGCACCCCTGGGGTCAAACCATGGAGCTCCACCACTGAGGACAAGCAGCCCCAGTCCACGCCCACTACTCCTAGCCCCGCCCCCGCGCCATACAGGCCAGCTGTGTGAGTACTGAAAACTGTTAGCATCTTTAGCTTCTCTGTTGATAGCATTTTGTTTTCCACTCCTGAAACCTTTCTGTTGTTGTAGTTTTTTTACTGTTTGTTGTGTTGTTTATTTTGTACGTAAAGCTCCTTGAATTGCTTCATTGGTGAGAAATATATATAAATTATTTGCCATGTTTGCAGTATTTACTGGGATTTGGATGTCCAGACCAATGCTGTGATCAGAGAGCATCCTCCTGCCAACCACCTGCCCCCCCATCCTGAGATAGAGCTGCAGAGAGCTCAGCTGGTCACCAAACTGAGGCAACACTATCATGAACTGTGCCACCAGAGAGAAGGTACCATCACACCTTTGAAAAGCTTCCTTTACGTTGCTGTATTAATCTTAACTGGAGAGATGAAACGATGATGTTCCCTTCTAAAAGTGTACCCTGCCTGTCTGTGGTTCAGGTATCGATCCACCCCGCGAGTCTTTCAATCGTTGGCTACTGGAGAGGAAAGTGATTGACAAAGGTCACGACCCCTTACTGCCGAGTGACTGTGACCCTGTCATCTCTCCGTCCATGTTCAGAGAGGTCATGAATGACATTCCCATCAGGTACCTGATGTCAGACTCTCTGAAAGAGTTGACTGTCACTTCAAACTTGAACCCAAGTGTCTGTTCTCAAAATGTGTCAATTACAAGCCAAAATATGCCACTTTTTCTGTTGATGTCCATCAGTGTTTGTGGTAAATGTGGTTGACTGAAGCTGTAAATTCGCAGTAAAGCTGCTCACATGGGGTTGACAGCTCCTCCATTGCTTGCTGAGAAGGGAAATGAAGTGTCCAAAGTATACTGGAGCTTTTTTCTGAGACTGAATTGCTTGATAGCTTACGATGCTCATGCCCCCCAGAGTTCGTCCCAAACAACAACAACACCGCTGGTGTCAGAAGAGCAGGCTCCGCAGCAGGAGAACTCCATATGCTAAACTTTCTTTTGGCACTAATGAACAGCCACATTTCTCAATTGTTTTGATTATCTTTTTTAATATGTTAATTGTTTCACTAGTATCATTTTGTTCCAGGTTGTCACGTATTAAATACAAAGAGGAGGCCCGGAAGCTGCTGTTTAAATACGCTGAGGCGGCTAAGAAGATGATTGACTCCAGGTACGTCACAACAGGCCAGTCAGTTTTATCTGATGACATCACTGGCCACAGGGGGGTCGAAAGAGCTCTCACCTTTGAATTGTGACCTGTGCAGGAATGCAAGTCCAGAGAGCAGGAAGGTGGTAAAGTGGAACGCTGAAGACACAATGAGCTGGTTGCGCCGAGATCACTCAGCTAGCAAGGAGGACTACATGGTAATTCTGACCTTGAACTTCTTCTGTTCACTGTGGACATTGTCTTTAAACTGATGAAGACAGTGATGGAGAGTTTTTAATGAACACTGTGTTAAAGGTCAAAGATGGAGTTAAAAAACTTTGTGGTTGTATTTGAAGTTGCCTATTGTAGGCTCATCCATCCTACAGGTCGATGGACTTGAGGAAGGCTCATGACAGGAAGTACTTATAAACGTGCCGTAAGCCCAGTTGGAATAAAGAAATGTGCGGTCTTTCAGGGCTGGACAGTGCGAGCATTTCACTCACACTTGTGACTAAAAATAGTTGTATGCGAACTGCAAAATTTGATTGACTATTAATTCAGCCATTCAAATAATTTTTAACAAGTCATAGATTTTTT
>JAPZDX010000012.1:80710-90815 GCA_029783625.1 Naso annulatus | reverse complement strand
GGTGTTTCTGATTGGTTCAGGTTTAAATCTTGACACACTTTGTACAAATTAACTGACTTTTCCATATTCCGTTATAAATGCGTGTAGCGACTGCCATCTAGTGGTTGAAACCCGGCTATTGCAATGCAGGTGAAACGTGACGTGTCTGGTTGGCGCTTTCGTCATCAACCAAGCCCTGCACCCCATTATCACCAAGGAAACAGTACACACACGCATATGCACACGTTAAGTTAATGCTACAGTGGCAACGCAACAAGAAAGCAACTGACAGAGGCAGGAAGCGGTGAAGGAGATTGCATGTATAAACCGTTCTCTCACAGTTAAGAGTCGAATTAAACTCAGATGTGTTAAAGAAATGAAGGAATAGCTGACTGGAGTTTAGTTTCACTTTCTCTTTGGTACATCACTGTGAATAGAAGAGGGGGAGTCGAGTCCAGTGGCTGCTTATAAATGAACTGTGGACACGTGTGAAAACTAAAATATGCTAACAGCTAAATCTAACTACAATCACTAAACCCAAACTATGCAGTTCTCCTGGTCCGCTCTCAGTAAGGCCCCGCCTCCTAGCGCTGCCTGAACTGATACATTTTTCCACGTTCTAGATGCATTTTTTGAATTTTAAGAAGGATACACGTCAGCCAAAACTCCAGGGGTTTAGTTGTCCTTTACATCCACTTTTCAGTCCCAAAGGCTTTTCTCTCGCCTGTAAGCAGCTCTGGATTGGAGCAGAATCCGGTTTGACTCTGGTGTTTTTTCCTCCAGAGGTTCTGCCTCTCTCCTCGGCTGCTGTCTGTCAACAAACAGCAGTTCTGTCGCCTTCTCACTCTGTGCAGATCAGTGGTTTTATAAACAAACCTGAACAAGCACTTTCAGAAACCAAGCAGGGCCCTGGTTCAGTGAAACCTGAGAGTGTGAGTTACCTCTGATGTCAGATTGAATCTCAGCGTCTCCGTGACACCCGGCAGGTGTTCTGTGTTTTTGCCTGACAAACCGATTCCACTGATTTTCATCCGGTCGATATCAAAGCAAACATCAGAGCTCATTCATTCAGGAGTTTCCGTCTTTAGAAACATCAAAATGCAGCTGAGATGTTCGTTCGTCACCTGAGGATTTTGTTCAAGGTGATCAACGTGTCATCAATGTGAGGACAGACACCGATCCTCAGAACAACATCTACACACTGATCCTTCTTCACAACACTGTGACTGTGTGCACATGAAGGCAGCTGTCAGCTTGTTCCCTCCATCAAACACGAAGCTTCACACGAGACTCTGATCAGTGATCAGTGGACCTTTCCATCACAGTCAGCATGTTTGACATCACGTGAACGGGACCAGACAAGGTTTTTGAATATTAGCTGAAAGTTATAAATGCTGTTTACAATTTTTCACTGCAAATCACTGAAATCATTTTTACTGAGTCACATTTGCAGTCACAGCCCATCAGTAAAGTCATCTGTCTCATCTTTCCCTGCATTTTGTCTGTCAGGCTTCAGCTGAACTCTTTGTCGTCTGTCTGCTCAATGATTGAGCTGAACTAAATGACAGGAAACAGTTTTTACTTTGCTGACTGTTTGTAAGATGATTGTCAGCGTCCACACTGATGTGCATTCACATCCCTGATTCCACTCCACTAAAATAAAGGCTCTGCTCTGTACTGACCTGCTGAACCGTAGTGCCTTTTTTCATTCCCAAAGCACAGCCCTAATCTAGACTGGACATACTCAGAGTTGATTGAATTGACTGACGGTTTCTTCATTTCAGACTCAGTCAAATCAGAGTCCAGGTTTAAACTCAGACTTTGTTAAAGTCGAGCTGAAGTCAAAAATGCATTTTCAACCCCTTTGGACCACATCCCTGCTCTTATTGTAGTCAAATGTAAAAAAAAAAAAGAATCACAAAAAAGTTACAAAATATGAATTATTTTGTGTTTTATTATGAAAGTCTGCCACTTCCGTCTTTCATGTAAAAAATATCTCCTGGGTCCCTGATGTCATCATTGACTCGGCCATTACTGGAAGAATTATTGGTTAAACTTGCCAACAACACTCCAATCAGATTCTTCCAACTTATGTACCACCCCTACCAGCCCGTCCATTGGTTGTTTAATTGCTTGAATAGTGAACATGTCACAACATGGTGGTGGACGCTCTGGAAAAAGACATTTCAGCTCGTCTTCAAACCTGCTGTCTGAAACTGGTCACAGTAAACACGAATGAAAACCCGACTGTCCTCCTGAACTTTCTACATGTGATCGTTACTGAAGTGTGTTGCAGTGATGCTGATTACCTGCTGGATGATGGAGCTCCACCTGCTGGACGATGGAGGTTCACCTGCTGGATGATGGACCTCCACCTGCTGGATGATGGAGCTCCACCTGCTGTATGATGGAGGTTCACCTGCTGGATGATGGAGGTTTACCTGCTGGTTGCTGTAGATGTAGTTGCAGGTTAGTTTGCTGTCATCTCACACTGTTGCAACACAGAGATGATCACTAAGCAAAGCTCTTGTAGTTGCTGTAATCTCCCATCGGTTGAAGCAACATTGTGGTTATTGAATATCAGCTGTTATTTTCAGAGATGCTGCCACAGACACACTGCTGAGGATGGAGTTGCTCCAGATAAAGTTGCAGCAGACAGAGTTGCTGAAGACAGAGTTGTTGTGGATGTAGTCGCTGCAGATGGTGTTGTTGCAGACAGTTGCAGCAGATGGAGTTGCTAAAGACGGAGTTGCTGCAAATGGAGTTGCTGTGGATGTAGTTGTTGCAGACAGAGTTGCTGCAGAAGGAGTTGCTGTAGATGGAGTTGCTGAAGATGAAATTACTGTAGATGCAGTTGCTGCAGATGGAGTTGATGCAGACAGAGTTGCTGCAGATGGAGTTGTTGCAGACAGAGTTGCTGCAGATGGAGTTGCTGTGGATGGAGTTGCTGTAGATGGAGTTGTTGCAGACAGAGTTGCTGCAGATGGAGTTGCTGCAGATGGAGTTGTTGCAGATGGTGTTGCTGCTGATGGAGTTGTTCCAGACAGAGTTGCTACAGACGGAGTTGCTGCAGATGGAGTTGCTGTGGATGGAGTTGCTGCAGATGGAGTTGCTGTGGATCCTTTTTGAAGCTTTAAAATGGAAACACG
The DNA here is from genome assembly GCA_029783625.1 of Naso annulatus. Taxonomy (NCBI): domain Eukaryota; kingdom Metazoa; phylum Chordata; class Actinopteri; order Acanthuriformes; family Acanthuridae; genus Naso; species Naso annulatus. The sequence continues at coordinate 87,687 of JAPZDX010000012.1, read as the reverse complement.
TGGCTGCTCAGCATCCACAGTCTCCTTGTTGTAGTTGCTGTGTAGGTTGAAGCAACACTGCAGTCGAGGGAAATCTGTGGCCTGGTTGCTTACTTGCGTCGTTGCTTCCAGCCTGGTTGCTGTCCTCTCCGTCAGGTTGCAGCAACAAGATGCTAATCACACATCAACAGTGTGTGCTGTGGTGGCTGTGGAGCTCTCCGTCACTGCAGCAACAGTCTGCTGGCTGCGCTCTCTCCGGTCGAAGCAACACTGCGGTAGTTGAACGTCATCGGTCTCATTAACAGTCCGCGGTCGTCGCGCGCCTCCGCTCTGACTGACAGCAGCGGAGAAGCGAACGAGCTAACAGGCTAACCGGCGGTGCGTCGGTCTGTCTGTGGCTCTGTCAGTCGCTCGTGGTCACTGACCGGGGCTGGTCCGGTATCGGTGACTCACGTCTCTCCTCCATCCCTCTGCTGCTTACTGCGGCGCGCGGCAGGCGGCGGGAGCCCGGGTTACCATGGCAACCGGCACGCAGCGGAGTGACGGCAAATTTCCGACTGATGATGGCCTCCAGAGAGGATGGATGATCAATGATCGATGTTCGGACCCACTATAACCTGATCAGTCCGTTATCTTGCGTACAAAGTCACGTGTCATCAGACAGGAAGTTCATGTTTAATGTAAACTAGCTGTTAAACAACGAACACACACACACACACAAACACACACACAAGTTTTCAGATGTAGGCTACAAATACTCTATTACATTTTAACCCTGCTTTTCAAATTTAAAGTCAAAGTATAAAAGTAACGAAATGTAACGTTAAGCTAATAACGTCATTATGCAGTATGGTTTGTGTCAATATGTCTCATTATTAATGATGGATATTATATTTTAAGCTGTTAGACCTTTCATAATGATCATGTATCTTGTGTGAAAGTAGCACATTTTGTGGTTGTTAGAGGAGGATCGAACTGAATTTAGTTTGAGCCATAAAGAGTATTTTTATTTTTATTTATTTATTTATTTATTTTTTGTGCTTCAGCTGTCAGATGAATGTAGCGCAGTTCAAACAACAACACTTTCCAGCTTCATGAACTAATTTAGGTAAAGAAAGAGATAATTAACAATATGTTTAAAGATATAAGTCTTGTTTCAAAGCATGATCTTGTTATGTGGAAAACTGAATTCCACTGATTATTTATTGGCAGTCAGTACAATACAATACAATTTGCTTTATTGTCCTCATGGGAACAGCACAAGCATAGCCTTCGTTAAACTACACACCGCCCAACAGGTGCAACCATGGCTGCACGTGGAAACACTCTGACAGTGACGTGTCAGAGTGCCTGTAGTAGCCCACCAACATCCACAGACTGATTGGCACGTTTTTAATAATAATAATAATAATAATAATAATAATAATAATAATAATAATAAAACAGGGATATGTTCAGTTGATTCACCTGATACTTCCGCAGTTTTTATTAATTGTTTGATCATTTTTATCAATTGTGAGTGAACAGAAGCAGAGAAATATGATCTGATAGACAAAACAGAGCGGAGGTGAGTTTTGTTGCTGACTGGAACGCTTTAATGAAAAACCCCTCTGAGTGGAGACATGCTGCCGGAGGAATCAACGTAAAACAGTTCTGACGTTTTTACTTAATTATTTTATTAAAATAAACGAATATTATTTTATGCTGTAATTACATGTTTGTACACGACGGAATAAAACGTCAAACTCTACTCCAAGGTTCCTGTATTTGGCATTGTTCAAGTAGGAACAGTTCCACTGCTGCACGCTGTTCCTCTACGTCACTTCCTGTGAATCTATAATAAAGACGGGCCTGGCGGGAGCACCGCAGGTCAATTTTTTGGGTTTGTTCGGCGCATCCGACGGGAATCGGAGCCATCAGAACCGCAAACATGGTGAGTATTTATCGGGCAGAGTGTTCGCGGGCTGCCCGCCGCGATGGTTACCGAATTTGCGCCGGTTTATGATTTCATTCATTAATGGCGGCAGTTTGAAGTTACGTCCAGTGAACGTCGGCGAACAGAGGACGGTTGCAATGATATTCGTTATAAGTCTTAGTAATAACGAGTTTGTTTTGGGTCATCAGTTGTTTGGCCGTCGACAAATTTGTTTGTACATTAAGGAATAGTCGGTAACGTTAATTTAATGGGTCATGCCGCAGTGTTTGCTCGGTGGTAACGTTAGCTGGCCGGCTATATCAACGCTGTTGTGATTAGCTTACTGTGGCAACGTCGTTACTTTAAATGAAAAGCGTTTCGGAATAATTTTGAGCACAGCTGCTCCGTGAAAGATGAGTAAATTTAAGGGTATAACGTTCACTATCACCGAGAATAGTAACGCAGCCTGCCCGTAACGTTAACGTTACTCCGCTGCACAAAACTTCACAGAGCTAAAGAAGCTACAAGCTAACTGAGACGAAAACTTTGAGACACTGAAATCAGTTTGTGTTCCACTGCTTCGCAGCAGAGGGTGACTGTAGATAAATCAGTTATTGGAGGAAAGCATCCGAATCAATTAATTAGTCCAGTAATTGAGCACATTGTTGACTTTGTGTCCTTTGACTCTGTGTTTTATATATGAAAACACCCAACCGCCTGCAGGTCTCTGCCTTTCTGTTAATGTCTGCTTAAATCAGTTTTTAGATAATCAGTTGACATCAGTACAAGTCACAGATTCATGGTGAATCGCCTTAAAAAACAGATTTCCAAAAGTTCAGGATGAATGCTTTGATCTCATCATTCATGTTATGGTCATATCCAGTTTCAGCATCAGCTTCTTAAAAAATAAATAATAAAAAAGCTTTAAAATGTTACAAAAAATGTAGTAAATGATAAAATACTAACAGTTGCTCTTCACTGGAAACTACCGGACAGTTAAAATAAATCAAGCTTCAGATCTCATGTCTGTTGTTGATTCAAAACCCTCAGTTTAATCCCAAAGCAATCCTGTTCACTTTGAGAGACCATGAAGTTGAATATTGCTGTCTGAAAAGAGGCAGCTGCGAAATGTCTGGACACCAGTGTGAAACATTTTATAAAAACACAGTAGCTCCTATTTTAGATGATACGCTACAGACTCGCTAAAGGGCTGATCAAACCGAGAAATGTTGCACCAGATGCTGGTGCTCCAAAAACGCCTTGCAAGAGCACCAAAAAACAGCCAGTAAACATGGCAGGCACGCTTCACCAGAGGAAAACACTGGATTTGCTGGTGAGGCTTCTCAGTGTGATCAGCCCCTTAATTTGGTACTCAAAGGTTATGGCAGTAGCGCCACCTACAGGCACCCTGATTCCTGTAAGAGTACACACAGACACACAGGGACTCCTGCTCTGTGTGTACACACATAAAAAGCTTCATTCAGGCACAACCAGCGTCATGACCATCACAGGTCAGTGCTTAGGTGTTGGAGTGTCATCAAATCGCCAGTTTCTCTCTTTCATCGTTTTTCAGCCCACTCACTGTGATTGGGCGATTGGCCCCTGCAGCGTGACATCATGTTGCGTTCCTCCTTGCAATTAGAAAATGGGGAGAATTGCATTTTGGGTGCATTCCCTGTTTTGGTTTGACTGGATCCTCAGTGTGTTTAATAGACTTTTCCCTGTGGTGATGTCATAACCCCTAACCCTAATGTTTGTCTGTGATTGGCTTTCAGACGGTGGGAAAGAGCAGCAAAATGCTGCAGCACATTGACTTCAGGATGAGGTGCATCCTGCAGGACGGCCGCATCTTCATCGGCACCTTTAAGGCTTTTGACAAACACATGAACCTGATTCTGTGTGACTGCGACGAGTTCAGGAAGATCAAGTAGGTTCAGCAGCTTCCGTCCTCAGTCTCCTTATTCGCAGGATAAAAAGCAGTTCTGCCCCATGTTCTGTTTTCCTTGTTGTTCTCATGTTTTCATTGACTGAATTCATGAAATAATTTGATGTGGACTTGACTCAAACCACTGGATGAGCTCAGACAGCGTTCTCCAGATAATTGTTATGTTTTTAGTGAGTTTCTTTTTTAAAGAATCGTGTGATATGAGACGCCAGCACATGTGGGGATACATGGTTTCTACAAGAGCAGCCAGCAGTTGAATCATAAATTCAGAATGAAACATTTTTACAGTGGAATGTGTTGTGCACAGATAGCAGCAGTGAGGCATGCTGGGTAATGAGTTTTTCTTGTATTTCAGGCCGAAGAACTCGAAGCAGCCCGAGCGAGAGGAGAAGAGGGTCCTGGGTTTGGTTCTGCTCAGAGGGGAGAATCTGGTCTCTATGACGGTAGAGGGCCCGCCCCCTAAAGATGTAAGTAGGACCCTACGGCCAATAAGAGACAGACCAGTAGTGATGTCATCAGAAATGTCTGTAAAAACACTGACTAAAGTCGTCGTCGTCGTCTGGAGTCTGCGACCACATTCATGTCAAACCCATTCTCAGTCCTTTTAGAAGCTGATAACTGAATGTGCTCTGTCCGTTTGTTTTCTTACTGTGTGTGTTGATATTTGTTTCTGTACATTTGTGTGAACTTGTTGTTTGTGACCGCTGACTTGTTTGTTCTTTGTCTTGGTATTGTGACAAACTGAATTCTAGAGGGGAGGTTCTGTAATAAGTTCTCTTACATTTCAGTGTTTTGTTCTTTGTTGTTTTGCTTTTACTTTTTCATGCCAAATTAATGAAGTAAAAGCCGTCATTTGGATTTTTAAGCCTGTAGATGTTTAAGTCAGGCAGTCCGTCCCTCATGTGCATGTGAAGAAGAAAGAAACATAAAATAAAAAGTCCCAATCTCATGATGCGACACCATGGTGTCATAGTAACATAGTGAGTGCTGTCTCATTTTAATCTGCAGCCATACAACCTCAAACGCTCAATCGGTTAAGACAGTGAGGGTTCCGGGCAAGGGCTGTCATTGCACCTGTGATTTCTGCTGAGAACCCGGTTTCCTGTGTGTGTGTCAAAGTTTAAATTCACCTCCCCTCCCCCTCAGACGGGTATCGCTCGTGTCCCATTGGCTGGCGTGGCTGGAGGTCCAGGTGTTGGTCGGGCGGCGGGTCGTGGTGTCCCTGCTGGAGCACCGATGCCTCAGGCTCCAGCCGGACTCGCTGGGCCTGTCAGAGGAGTAGGCGGGCCTTCGCAACAGGTAACCATGGCAACATTAACAGCATCTCTGTGTCCAGGTTTGGGTGTGTGTGCTCAAGTGATGAGAGAGTCTTGTGTCTTTCTAGGTCATGACTCCACAGGGCAGAGGTACTGTTGCCGCAGCAGCAGCAGGAGCAAGCATCGCTGGAGCTCCTACACAGTATCCACCTGGACGAGGAGCCCCACCCCCAATGGGCAGAGGAGCCCCGCCTCCAGGTGACATGCTTTAAATTCACAAACTCATCTTACCTGAAACAACAAAGGAACCACCTATACTCACTTAGCCACTGCTGAGTGCAGCTTTACCCACTACACACACACACACACACGCATACTGATTTGTTGTAATCTGATTCTTCCTGCTGTAGGTATGATGGGCCCACCCCCTGGCATGCGACCCCCAATGGGTCCACCAATGGGAATGCCTCCAGGCAGAGGAGCTCCAATGGGAATGCCTCCCCCAGGTATGAGGCCACCACCCCCTGGCATGAGAGGTGAGCTGTTACCTTGGAGACGGTCCTGGTTCTTGGGACACAACACACACACACACACACACACAATTAACGTACTTGAGTACTGAGTAACACTTACAGTATTGTGATGTACTGTGTCGCCCGCCCTACTTAAACATATTATGCCTGAAATGAACACACACAAACTAAAGCACCAGGAAACTAAAACTGAGTATATGAAAACTAAACTTTTGTAAAGAAAAAATTAAACGGGAACTAGTAAACACTGAAAACTAAACTTAAATGAAATGTATGAGGTAAAACTTCAGAATCGTTTCAGAATCATATTTGAAAATAGAATTCTGCTCTTGAGACTAAATCTGCCGTCTGTGCATCTGCAAACATGTGACCTCTCTGCTCTGCTGTTTCAGGACCGCCCCCTCCTGGGATGAGACCGCCTCCCAGGCCCTGAAGAAGCTCCGCCCCCTCAGACTCATTTGTTGTATAGATTTTTTTTTTCCTAATGTTTTGTGTTTTTTAATAAAGTTTCCGAAGGATGGTTTGATTTGAGCTCAGCTGTCTGTTTACTTGGTCCCTACATGTTCTTGTAACTGCGTGGTCAGCGCCCAGCCAATGATGTGATTTCTCAGCATCGACTCATTTTACCTCATTTCAAAATAAGAGCACATTGTACACCAGTTAACAGCTTACAAAGAACTGAATGAGTTAATGATTTTGTAGCTGCGTGTGGAAAACAGGGAGCTGCCGACTGATGGTTCTTAATTTTTCATTTACCAATGATGATGTCACTGATTTTTTTTTTTTGATCAGATTTGCAAGACCCTTATGTAATTAAATGGGTCACAAACTAACCGGTGATGGTTTAAATTTGAGAATCTGTGGAGAATTACTCTTGATATTCATGTGTTGAGGTGTCGGTGTCAATTTGAAACTAAACTGGTCTCAGATTCCAAGCAGCAGCCGTCTCCTTGACCTCCTCCTCGCTGATGATGTGAAGAAGACTAAATGTTGCTCACAGCTGTGGGAAAGCTCTGCTCGAGACACCACAGCAGTGATGTTTTGGAGGTTGTCTGTGGTTTAAGAAGGTTGCAGATAAGTTTACTGTCTGATTTTAATTGGACCTGCACAGTGTTTGATCGTACACTGTGATCAGCACAGAAGGGAAATGAACAAAACCACAGGTGGAGCAAGTCCTTGTGTCTGTGGCTGCTGCACAGATCTGATTGGTTGACAAGTTTAAGTACATTACCTGGAGATTCAATGAGGTAGATGTATATGTCAGGATATGACACCTCTGGCCATTGTGTGTGGTTATTGGTGCACTTTAATGGACACAGACTGAACACTCAACCCGTTTTCTTAAATTT
>JAPZDX010000012.1:64872-75007 GCA_029783625.1 Naso annulatus | reverse complement strand
AGAGGCTAAAAACATGGCATCAACTTAGCATGTCGAGGCTTCAGGACACTTGGATTACTTCAGACAAGCAGTTTGGAAGCATTTTACTGTTTTTTGTTTGTTTTTTTTAATGTTTGAAACCTGGTCACCATTCACTTCAATTGTTTGGGAGATTACTACAACCCCTTTCTCCTGTTAAACTCCCGCAGCGTTTTGTGGACTAAAAAAATTCACCCAACATTTGATTGGCATGAGGGTGAGTAGATCATGACTGAATTTTCATTTTTGGGTGAACTGTCCCTTTAAGTAGAATTTGAGGAACTTGTACATGAGTATTTCTATTTTGTCCAACTTCAGGTTTCTACTCCACTGCATCCCAGAGAAAAATGTTGTACCTTTTTACCTCACTACGTTATTTGACCGCTTTAGTCACTCGTTACCTTTCACATCACACCTTTCATCCTTTATGGAATGGGAAAATTCTGTTTTTAAGCTAAACAAACTATTTAAAAATGCTCTTGGATTATGATAAGACTTTACTGAACCTAAGCTTGAAAATTTAAATGTCACAAAATACAGAAAATATAAAAAGTAAGAAAAAATATTAATTTGAATTTAGATATGAATTAACAAAGTATACACACGTCTATGTAGGCTACACTATGTATACCTAACACTTGCAGCAGTTTGTTGCACACGATAACTGAACATTAGCTGAAAAATAAACTGTCACAACGCATTTATGTCAAAGTTTAATTTTTAGAGAAACATCTGTCTCACAGGACAGCTTCATCACAAATACGATCTTATTTAATATAATGCATTACTGTAGATTAAACTACCAAGGGGAATATGAAGTAATTAGAATGAGTGCAACCTTAAACATCTGCAGCAGTAAAATGCAGCACATAAATTAACAATGATATTAATTCAAAAATATCAAATGTAATGATATAGCCGCAAGCAGCAATGATTGGTATCCGAGCAGATATCGCAGATTATGTAGAAATGGCAATTTATGACTTAATGACCTTCAGAAGGAGTCGTGAGAATGGCACAGATGAGACTTGAACTCATGATCTCTTGCTGTTAAAGCAACAGACTAACCTGCGCTAAAGCTAGGCTTGGCTAACTTGAGTATGAGTGCACAAATAGAGTTGAATGATAGTGAATTTGTTGATTTTTTTTTTTTTTTTTTTTGAGTGTAAAATGTCTAGAAATTTAGAAATGTTGTAATTAGCCATGCCCACTTTAATCAGTCATTACCAAATTTTATGCATTGACTGAGTCATGATCCGTCATTGTATTTACCGATTTTTGTTTGAACTGAAGGGGCCATTTATGAGATATAAACTTCTCGCTTTGTGGTGCCCCCTAGAGGTCAAGCACTGTGCGCTTTTTCAGACATGCAAAATGAAGACTTCTCAACATTTGTCCAAAGTTTTATGTGGATTTGATAACAGATGTATTATTTATGTAGAGTCTTGTTTTAACGTATGCATAAGCTATAGATATTTAGTGGCTAAATTACTTACATTTGCCTTAAATCCATTATGCAAATAGTCGTTTCGTGCACACCAGCCATACGCAGGTTTTGTGCAAATTCATCAATCTTTTGGAGATGAATTGAAAAAACGGATTTGGACAAAAGGGTGAGTTTTGCAATCAATTTGCCAAGTTTCCCAAATTTTGCTTTTACGGTTTCTGAGTCACGTCAAGTTTCAGCAGAAAATAATAATTAAGAAATCATAAGAAATTTGTACAAAAGCGATAGGGTTCCAGCACTTTGTGATTGGACCCCTAATAAAAGCCCAAAAAGGGCCACTTTACTGCACAATGACTACTTTTCCCTGAGTTAGGGTCACGTTGTTGTTTTTTTGTACGCGTGAGCAGAATGATAATGGCGCAGACGCTTCATGCTCTCATTTCTCAGTTGACATTGACACATGCTCTGACAGGAAGGGAAGGCAGGGCACTACGCAGCTTGTGCAGTGTGTGTGTAAGATGGACCAGCTCTGACTACACACTAATACTGTGCGGGTCATCGTAATGCTAGCGCTGCTTGTCCTGCTACCTGTGTCTCACTTGTCCCACAGGGCATTGCTGTGGGAAACGGGATGTCGAGTTATGAGATGAACGATAACTCTCTGGTGTACTTCGCCTACTACCACGGCCTGCTGGGAAGCGAACTGTGGACTGATCTGCAGACGTTCTGCTGCAAGGATGGGAAGTGCAACTTCTACGACAACCAGAATCCGAACTGCTCCGTCAGTGTAAGCGTCACCATGTCTGAACTTGTCTGTCAGATAAAACCAGATCCTAACATGTCTTAAATAATCTGAACTGGTGAACTTGATAATCTAGATCAGACCAGTTCAGACTGGATTAAACCGGTCTGAACTGCTTTATTGCTGGTCTGAGCCTGTCTTGACCAGTAGTCTAATTTTTTTGAAGGGTTAAATCCTGCTCTCAGTCTCAGGTGTTGTTTCCTCTGCAGCTGTTCGAGGTTCAGACGATTGTCTACAGTTCAGGACTCAACATGTACAACCTGTATGCACCCTGTTCAGGTGGAGTCCACCAGAAAGTCAGGTAACCTTTGACCTTAAACTGAAATCACCATTTGATGTTAAAATTTGAAGCAAGTCGTAAAGATGGCACATGTAGCTGCTAACATGACACTCACCTGCAGCGGGTGTAGTCTGACCACACAGCTGACAGATTGACTTCCTGTTGTTATGCTTGTCAGTATTGAACAAGGTGAGCTGGTGATTAGAGATTTGGGGAACTCATTCATCAACCATCAGTGGACTCAGCTGTGGAACCAGGTGTGTATTAAGTCACCTGATGTCTTGACATCAAAGTGAATTCACCTGACAGATCAATAAAAACCAAGTTCTCCTCTGACTGTGTGTGAGTAGAAGCTGCGAGGTCTGGCGTCTCTCCACATGTCTGTCCGTCTGGACCCCCCCTGCACTAACTCCACCCCCTCCTCCCTCTACCTGAACAACCCATACGTCCGGACCGCCCTGCACATCAGCCCCAAGGCCCTGGACTGGGTCATCTGCAGGTAACTCACCTGTGCACTTCACACCTGAATAAGGCAGACGTTGGAGCCACTGTGGACTGGTTTATCATCAAGAAACACTCAACCCACCCGGACACACCTGTCTTACTACAAACCCTTACTCACACACCTTGTCAGTCACTCATATCCCCTTCCCACCAACATGACCTCAGGTTGTTTCTGGGCTGGTGCTTGAGCTGCTTCATAATTGGTTCGATTTGTAAATCCTCTAAGAACCAGTTTGCTTTTCCAAGAGCCACAATAGCGTCGCGGCATGACGTCACTTCACACATCTTCACTTTCCCTGCAGCACTCGTGCCAGCCTAAAGCACAATGACAATTAGGGTTGCCACGATGATGAAATTTTCCCTGAATAATAAGCTTATGACATCACCAGTAGTCCCTGGTGCACCAGCTTTCTACATGAAAGAACACTCACTGTCTGTGGTGGGCAGTGTGAGGTTACTGCTAATACAAACTGAACATTTCCTATAGCTGCTGCTTCACATTAAAAGCATTCAACTAGCAAAACGGGAGTGGAGTTGTTTTGCAGTAGGCTAGTCACAGAAAATACAATGTGTTCAGTTAGCTTAGCCAGCTGACCGCTAAGAAAAACATGTTTATAGAGCAAAACAAAGGTCATTCAGCATAACGTTGACAACGGATATACTTAGAATAATGTCATGACTGCAAGTAGTTTCATGCCAATTGTGAAAGTGAAGGAAAAAGGAATGAGCTGTGAGATGAATAGCTGCAGCTGCACAAGTGAGCTAACACCTCCTCTTTCATTCAAGTTGCTAAGTTCATTACTAGCATCCCAATTATTTTGGGTGCTTTTTGCATTTCTCTCTGACAGCTAATCCTCAGCCATCGTCCTGCTGGTCAGCTCTCTCTACCCTCGTCATATTAATATATATATATAATACATAAGTGAAATGTCACCTTGTGTCTACTAACTGTGCTGCAAATCAGCTGCTGCTGCACGGATCCGTCTAGAGACGTCTGCAGCAGAATTTAATAGCACTGTTTTGGTTAGTCTTGTAGATCACTAACACCTACAAGATACTAAAATATTTTATTTTCCAATATCATTTTTAAACATTGTATGATACCTGCAGCTCAACAAGCTCAGCTTAGATAAGTGCAATGACAACAAACAAAGTTTTGGCTTCATACTCACAAAGCTTTTACTTCACTTGCAAAAAATGAGTGTAGTTGTCACCAACTTGAGTAACGTCAGTCTTCTCTTTATGGAGTCTGTAATGTAAACAAGCTCCGTGTGCCTGTGCTAACAAGCAGGGAAGAGGCTGCAGCCTGCTCTTTAAACCCGCAGCCCTGTAGCACTGCAGCTCTTTAATGTTAACGTGTCCCATCCCCAATAAATGATGGGGATGGGATGTTGGTCATCTGTCTGTTAATCCCTGAAAACAACAAACAGCTTTCATATTTTATCTTTCGTCACTGTGTTTGGGTAACAGTTACACCACATTTGACTGACAGGTCAGTTTCTCTCTCTTAAGTTTTTAAGTGTTAATGGTAAACACACTTTATTCAAACTGGACAGAAACCGAATAAAACTCACCAAAACCATCTCTGTTGGTATTTTCATAGTCAAAACAATCACCTAGTCCTGTCTGGTCGAAATAAATCAACTAAATCAAATAAACCTTCAGACAAAAGGGCAATGCATACCTGTCTGCGTTATGAGTTTTTATTCTGTGATATACCGTGATACAGGTTATCGTGACACAGCTGCTGGACACTGGCTTGGAACCAGCCTCAGAACTGCCTTGGTGGAAAAGGGGTGTCTGGTGACTTCATGACCTTGATGTTTGTGTCTCTTTATGTGGGACTTCTAGTGTAATGCTGTAGCTGCTGTGATTTCATGTCCTACTCAGTTGGGCTGGTCTTTGTCTTGTGTTGCAGCTCCGAGGTGAACCTGAACTACGGCCGTCTCTACCTGAATGTCACGAAACAGTACCTGAAACTGCTCTCTGCTCTGGTCAGTAAACACACCTGTTCTTTTTATTTCAACTTTCATAATCAAAAATCATGAGTCATTTAAAGAACACAGCCTGGTCTCAAGAATGCCAGGCTTCAGTCACAGTTTTGACTTTTTTTGACTCATTAACATGTCTCACCAAAGACTGACTGTTGTGTTCAGGTGGGCGTGGCTTTTTGTATATCCAGGTGTGCATGGGGCTTGCCCTTGTTGAAAGTGTGGTCTTCTCTTTGCAGAGCTACAGGATCCTGGTGTATAACGGGGACGTGGACATGGCCTGCAACTTCATGGGGGACGAGTGGTTTGTCGAGTCTCTGCACCAGGAGGTAACTTGATATTGAACTTATCACTAATGAGTAAATGGATCGGCTGTGATCACAGAAACACAGGCCGTGTCTTTGGTTTTACCAGCTGGTCTCTGCTGAAGGGCCAGTGTGCAGCGTGTGGGAGGATCTGTTGGCAGAAATGGACAGTAATGTTCTGAACTATGATTTCGTTTGTGTATAATCAATAAAAACAGGAATAATTTTGTCTTTAGCTTAGAATGAGCCTTTCATATCTCCAGAGGGTTTGGGTTTTCACATACTAGAGTTTTACCTTCAGTATCAATACTCGAAACCATTTTTGACACAAAAAACTGACAGCACATGAAGGCATCATTCTTTTCATTAAAAACACAAGAAAAATATTTCAGTTATCTGAGTTTCTGCAAAATAAACCTTTTCTGTAAAACACAACTACTGTTTTTATTCTCATGAGTAGTGAAGGGGGGAACTCACTGTCCCATCAATGACAATGTGTTTTAGTTCTGAGGTCATGCAAAGCTAGCTGTAACTAGAGCTCTGCATGTTTACAAAAACCTCTGCATGTTTACAAGAATCTCCACATTTACAAAAACCTCTGCTTGTTTACAGTGGGCAGTGTTCACTGTGTACATGTTTTTTCCATTTCTAAAATAGAAAAGATGACTTTTTCACAGTGTCCATGGTTCAGCAGGCGTCGCTGCCACAAAGTGAAACTTAACACATACGAGTGTAATTGGACACGGTTGTTGATTTTCCCAAAATGCTTATGATGTCATGTCCGTGTGTGCGGTTACACTTCTGCAGCACTTGCAGGTGCCATGTTGACAAGGCTCTTTCATTCAGGAAACACACTCTGATTTGCTAGTGACACCCATGTGTATCAGACAGGAGGAGGGGCTGTGCTGCAGTGGTGCAAGGTGTGTGTGTTTGTGTGCACCTGTGCATGCGTGTGTACATTTGTGTGGAGCAGGTGGAGAAAGTGCTGTTGGGTGGTTGAGTGGTGATGGTGGGTAGCGGGAATGCAACTCACTTTGCTTGATTTCTATGTATAATTTATGAATAACATACAAATATATGTTTGAAACTAGCGATCCCGTTTACTGAGTGAATAGAATCTTATGAAGTCAACTTGTTCTGATTTAAGTTTATTTTTTGTTTTTTTACAATAAGCTCATGACCAGATGTATGGCTCTCTCACTCAAAGACAGACTTTAATGTTGATGCCTCCCTATAATGCAGGAGCTCATCTGAAACCCCGACAGTGCACCTGCTTCCTCATCAGCCTGCTGCTGTTTCTTGCTTATAAATTAATTTGACATTTTCATGAGATTTGAGGAGAAAATAAACACATTTCTTATTCGAACAACTGCATTTATTGAAGTTTCTCGCCAAAAGTCAAATTTTTCCCAGATTAATGTGACATTTGAACACATCATGATATAATTTTATAACACCTTGTTTAATTTGTTCATTTGGCTCTTATCCTGTTGATTTCAACATGGTTTTGGATTGTGTTTATCCAGCAGGACTTGCTGTGAAGTTTGGGTGCGCTTCACGACTTGTTTCTGACACTCTGGGTGGTGAAAAGCTCCTGATGTACCTTCTCTGTTTTTTGGTGGCGTAATGCATTACGGTACAAAGTGGAACACGAGTTGTCGTTACACAGACCAGCTCTCATGTTAGATAAAGTTTGGTTTCAGTGCTTGGTTGGCCTCTGTTGGAGCACGTCGGAATGATCCATGACTTCGTTTATCATATGACAACACTCAAATAGTGGTAAGGACAATCCGGTCCACCCAAAATATTCATAGGACCTGGGCTGAGCACAAGATTGTTGCAGACTGAGATCTTTAACAGGTGTTAAGCTGTTCACACTGTCCCTTTTTGTTGCTTGTATGGCTAACGGACATTTTGTTGACCCCCCAGTAGTGGACTCTGCTTCCAACTGTGATGTCAGGTGCTCTCTCCACGTGCTGACCTCAATGCTTCTCTCAGGTGCAGGTTCAGAGGCGTCCGTGGCTCTACATAGATGAAGATGGTCGGCAGGTCGGAGGCTTTGTCAAAGAATTTAGCAACATCGCCTTCCTCACGGTCAAGGTAACAGATTCATAACCTTCCTTGACCCTGTGATGTCATATTTGTGTCTGTTTCTGTGGGTGGGGCCTGACTGCTGCTGCCCTGTCTGAATGGGGTTTTTTTTGCTGGGAGATTTCTGTCCACGTTGATTTGTGGTGAGTTTGGTGCTGACCTTTGACCTCTGTCTTCCTGCAGGGTTCTGGTCACATGGTTCCAACTGACAAACCGATTGCTGCTTTCACCATGTTCTCCAGATTCATCAAGAAACAACCGTACTGACCCCTGAGGAGTCGCCTCCAGGATGCCGTATTTTCATTTTATGTGTTTTCTATTTGTTTCTCACTGCCAGCCAATCAGTACAGCTCGACTCTGCACTGCAGGAACTGAAATTTGTTGACCTCCGCCAATCACAGTGCTGCACACGGTTGACTCACTCCACTTGTCACTATGGCAACATGTGGTTTTCATGAAAAAAACAAGCACTGCCATTAACCTATTTGAATGTGAAGCTGCTTTTTGTTGATTTTTTTTAAAAAGGGAAAACCTGAAAATAAAGTTTAATCTTTAACTCAACTTTTTGACTCTTTCATTTCAACTGGAAATTATTTGAACAGCTGTTTATTGCTTTGCCTCAGCCTTTTTTTTTTTTTTATGTCAAATTAGGAAACATCCGCAAAGCACAAGTTCAGAGACTAGTATGTACAAAGACATTGATTTGTTGCTTTTAAATACACAACATTAAACACTGGCAGTGTTGGAATGGCAGAATTTTTGGCTCTTTTATTAACTAACATCACAGGTTGAATTAGCCACTGAACAGTTTAATTAGACTACACACTTAGTACATACTGCATACTAAATGAATGATTACTATGCCATCTGTTCACACTGCAATATACAGTCAGGTTACCCAGGATGCATTTCACACAAATCAGCAGCAGTAGCGAGGTTCTTTTTTTTTTTTTTCTTCATGAAACTTTAACAACAGATTATCAGCCAGGTTTTGATTGTGACGTTGCAGCACATTGCATTGTGGGAAACAGCAGGTGAGGTAGACGGGATATCCTCTGAATCAGGAATCATTTGGCTTAGGCCTACTGCTTGTGTTTACATGCAGCATACTACATACTACTTTTTGGCCAAATCAGTATGTACTGCTAGTGCAGTATGCGGTTTGGAAAACAGCCAGAGTTTCTTAATCCTGCTTTTTAAACAGGCCCCTTGTACTGAAAAATGCAATCAACAAAGAGTCAAAAACTGCCGTTCCCCAAATGGCCACTTGAGGTTGGCACTGAGTCAGTCCTCATAGAGAATACTATTACAATAACCAGCCATGACCACAGAAATAAACATGTAAGCTAGTGAAACCACATTTTTGTCTCCACAGCTGACTTACCAGTTAATGAAAACTATGTAGGTTGAATTTATATACTTATACTCACTCATGTAACACCTGTACATAATTAACAGTGTGGCTGTTTTGAGTGACATTAGCTGCTAGCTGTCTGCTTGGCATCGTTGGTAGCAGGGTTAGGGTGAATATATAATTTAACCCTTGTTTTTAGGACAAACTTACGGAAGCCGAGAGTGGTCCTGGTCGCTGCAATCTTCAAATCAAAATTCTGTTATCTTGAGATTACGAAAAAAATCACGAGATAACAAAGTTCATTTTCCTTTGATAAAGGGATAAAAAAAAGCTCACTGTTTCCTCTTTTCTAATAATTTTTATCGGAGATCTGGAGTGCCACCAGCTCCAGCATGTAGATGCTCTTGACGCCTGAAAGTAGGCTTGCTGAAAATGTCACATATGAATCAAAGCATCAGACTGTACTTCAGTCAAGATCTAACACAGGCAGAAATCGCGCTGTGTCTTTCTGTTGGAGATAAGATTCAGATCAGCACTTGTCATTTAAAGAGAAGACAGTTGAAGCTTTACAGACGATTGCTCTTCAGTGATGCTGCTGGCAGTGATCTTGACCCCAAATCTGTGTGATCATGAACCACACACTCGCTTTCCATCCTGTGATGAAAGCTCACCTGATAAACTATCTAGTTATCGTGGGAAAATGAGCCTCGTTACTCTGTGAGAACTCATTACTTTGTTCCTTTATCACAAGAAAACAGGCCATTATCCCGTGATAACCAAATTATATTTTGTGATCTCAAGATAACAGAATGAAAAAAGATAGTAGCGACCATGGCCGCTCTTGGCTCCCATACTACGGAGCCCTGGACATGACATGGAGAAAAAATAAATAAATTGTGGTCACAATACTAATACTAATACTAATTCGTTCCCACGAAATATTAATTCGTTCCCACAAAGTATTTATTGTGGCCGGAGCAAATTGAGCGCCCCTAAACTGCTGTAGCCTATGACGTCTGGTCCGGCGAGCTTGGGAACCGATGGGGTCCAGCAGAGAGAGGATGATCCTGACGTCTTCTTTTCTGATGCGGATAATGTGTTGTATACACTTTGTATACATCCACCGATAACTGTGGTCCTTCCCAAAACCTTGCAGTTGCTTGACAATGAAATCGATCCTGGCGTCCGAGTCGTACCTCCGCCAGTGAAGCGACCTAGCTTTCAATATTCGATTTAAATGCCTCTGGCTGAGGACGATTCCTTGTAATGCCAGGCTTTTTAGAATGTCTTTATAGCTCATCCCCAGCATGAAATACAACTTGATGCATGCTATCCCTGTCCAT
>JAPZDX010000012.1:7828-19731 GCA_029783625.1 Naso annulatus | reverse complement strand
CGTCAAAGAAGGAAAATATTCAGTTAATGCAACCTCTGCTGCTCCGCTCACACACTCTGATCCGAACACATCTGTAAAACACCTGTCTCCCCCGGGTGAGCATACCTGGTGGCAGGACACGAGCCTTCACACTGGTCTTGGCTGACTTCACCACCTCCTTCAGCATCTTCCTCTCAGACTCTCCGACCAGAGACACCGAGCGTCCTGAGCGCCCGGCTCTCGCTGTTCGGCCAACACGATGGACATAATGCTTCACTGTGGATGGCATGGTGAAGTTTATCACCTGAGAGACGGACGATCAAACATGGACAGAGTGACAGTCAGGAACAACAGACAGAGACAAAGACACACAGGGACAGAAAGAGAGAGAGATGCACAAGGATTGTCAGCGATTGAGACAGAAATCCACAGATTCTCAGGTCTCCTAGAAGATCTGTTTGAAAACTGGCTGAGTTTGTAGGGGAAAAAAAACAACAAACTAACTTAGTTTTCAAGGGTTGACAACAAGTAATTCATCTGATCAACTCATTTCCTGTCAGAGACACAATTTAAACTTGTTTTTAGCTGCGACCAGCAGCTCTATCAGTCACTCTGTCGGTCCACCGGCTGTCCTCAATGGACCAATGGTGGACCCACTTGGGAGGATGATCAGCTGAAACAACCACTCAGTTCAATCTCCCTGACAGTCTTTTAATATGTTTAAATAGCGTTAATGATAAAAATAATACCTAAAAAACAGAGCTCTGATCGTTTCCTTGAGTCATTCTCTCTCCTGCCTATGGGATGAGCAGAGAGTGAAGGAAAAGACGTTTCAGTCACGTACTCTCACTGCATCGTTTGTGTTCGTTACATATGTTTTTTGTTTTTGTTTCTCTCCTGTTTTCTCTCCCTCCCTTGTGAGGGTGAGAAAATAATAATAATCATATTATATATATATACACATATATATTTGGTGAGTAATGACAATTAACAGTAACTGATGGTAAATAGCAGTAATGAACTCACATTATTTGGATCAAAAGAGTCGTCCAAATCTGAAACGGCAACAACTCAGTGACTCACTGGTAACCCTACAGTTTAACACTGTCGTAACACTCAGTAACCCTGCAGGAACATAATCGTAACTCAATCATAACTTTATCACACTCCTACAGTTCTTCCTGTGGGAACGACTCTCACCGTTTTGACACCATCAATGTCCAGACCTCTGGCTGCTACATCTGTCGCCACCAAAATATCAATCTGTTCATCTTTAAAACGCCTGCAGAACAAAAACAATGAGGGCAACAGGGACAACAAATAAAGTTTGTTAGTTTCCACATATTTCACATTATCATGGACAGTTTGTTCTGTGTCTCTGTAGTAAAGGTTTTCCATTCTCTGGTTCTGTGTGTGTACCTGAGGTTCTCTAATCTCTGGTTCTGGCTCAGTTCTCCATGCAGCTCCCCCACCTTCAGTCCCATCAGTCCCAGCAGGATGTGCAGTCTGTGAGCCTGTTTCCTTGTCTGAGTGAAACACATCACGTGATCCTGAAATGTCCGAGTCAGCAGAGCTGACGAAACACACGACAGTCAGTGTTTGCACAGCCGGACAAGCAGTACTACATTTTGTTTTTGTTAGTTTCCTTAATACCTACCAGCCACCACGGGCTCTCTGTCTCCCTCTCTGTTCGGTCGGATACGGACAAACTCTTGTCGCAGAAACGGCGCCACGTCAGTGTTGCTGTTGACAAAGATTCTGACTGGCTGCTTTAACGAGACTGCTGCCAGGTCCTTCACCTAAAGACAGACAGAATCATCCCACACACAGTGAAACACCTGGAGCCAGGAGTCGAATGACACACAGTGAAACATCTGGACACAGCAGTCACATGACACAGGCGTGTGTGTGTGTGTGTGTGTGTACCTCCTCTGTCATGGTGGCGGAGAACAACATGGTCTGTCTGGTGTAGGAACACAACCTGATGATCTCCTTCATCTGCTCCTCAAAGTACTCGTCCAACATTCTGAGAAACACAACAGAACCAAACAGGTGAGTCTGTTTCCGGACCGCGCTCTTTGGTACACTGTAGTTTAGGTTTGAGCCGACTGGTGATCAGATCGTTACTCAGCGTCTGAATGGACGAACGACGACTGTTTGTTTAAAAGACGTGAGGATCGCCTATGGTGCACCTTTAACTAACTCACTATCTTAAGATGTTACGAAAGAACTTGCATCCCATCTCATGCATTTAGAGATGTTGTTTCTAGAGGAGTGACAGGTCTGCCCGGCACAGAGCAGCTAACAAGTAGTTTGACGAGTGAATTAAATCCTTAATGAGACCGACTGAGTTTGCACACCGTGTCACTTTCCCATGACTGACATCTCACATCTCCATCTTTCATATGCTCACCAAAACTTTGCTCTGCGCCCCATATGATCAGGCCTGTAGTGTTGTGAATATGATTTAAATTGTGATATTAAATATAGCCTAAGACAGTGTTGAACGGAACATGCTGTTGAAGCGCCACTCACGCAGAAAAGACACCGAGTCACACCACGTACACACAAACAGTGTCTTGGTGAGTGACCTTACCTACAACCGACAGTAATGCGCGACTATTTGTTTGTATCCAGCCCGTCTCGCTCAGCATACAGTGCTGCACTGTAGCAGAGAATAAGGGAACGAGAGAGAGAGAAAGAGCATTGTGCTGGTTGAGCTACATTGATTTTTATCGAGCGAGAGAGAGCGGCGCTCTGCGCTGTCACAACATAAATTGTCTATGCTTTCCAGGCATTACAGAGACTCAAATCAGGCAGGAATTATCTTCAGCTCTATGTTCGGAAGTGGTAACTTTTGTAAATGTACGGCCCAGCAAAAATTTAAATCCTGATTCCACGTCTGCTGCACATGACCACGTTTTTCATCACAGATGCAGCAGTAAAATCTTCTCTCTTCACCTGCACAAAACGCTGATTTAAAGATGTCGCTGCTGTGCAGTGACATAACTCCTCCCACCCCCCTGTGCGATTGGAACGTCTGTCTGTGAATCTTTATTAAGCATGATTGGACGACCTGAAAGTAGAGCCGACTGCCCGACCTTACTGTAGTTTTTCCGTGACACTTCCTCTATAACAGGTGTTTACCTGTCGGCCTCATCCAGGATCAAGATTTCGATGTGAGTCAGTTCAAAGCTTGGTGTGTTGTGCAGGTGATCAATAAGCCGACCAGGTGTAGCTATCAGAACATCTGGCCCCGCCCTCAATGCCGCCTCCTGAGACTTCAGGTCCAAACCACCTGAGAGGACAGAGATCAGAGACAAGCTGAGTCCTGCATGTTTCCGTGTTAAAAAAAAATGCATAAAGTAGACAAAGAACTAAAGCTGAGTAAGTCTGTCAGTAAACTCATACCAACAGCCAGGCAGGTGGTGATGGAAGTGAACTGGGCGAGCTGACGGGCCACAGAGTGAACCTGGATCCCCAGTTCTCTGGTAGGAACCAAAACCAAGACCCGGGTAACCTGGGACGTCCTGGGCTTATAAACCAAACGCTCCAGCACTGGCAACATAAAGGCAGCCGTCTTCCCTGAGAAAACAAGTCACTTTGTTCATTAACCTGGTTTCAGGATTACAAATTAACTGCTCCCAGGGTGTTTTGTTACCTGTCCCTGTAGCAGCGCATGCACACAGGTCTCTGCCCAGCAGGCCGACAGGAACACAGGCCTTCTGGATGGGAGTCGGCTGCTTGAATCCCAGAGCTGTGATGGCCTGCAGGGACACAACAGGAGGTTAAAAACAACAAGAAAATCATTGCCCTCCCGGTTTTACTGCTAATGTTTTTAAGGTATTTCCTTTTTCCTTAAATTGACTCAATTTTACGCCTGAAATAATCTGACTGTCTCCGTGAAACAGCCACTACAGTATTTACTCCTCTGTGTGTTCGTAAACTGTCCTGCAGGAATGTGGGGACTCCACAGCTTTGCTGCAGACGTTAACGATCACATGGGCAAAACAGAGACACCTGGAGGGGATGACTGGGAGTTCTGGGGTAAATATGGTGTCTGTTTGGACCACTGCGCCAGTCACTGTTTGTGCGTGTCACAAAAGGTGGTTCACTGTATTTATTTTATTTATTTAACCTTTATTTAACCAGGAAGTCCCTTGAGGTTGACATCTCTTTTACAAGTGAGACCGGGCCAAGACAGCACACCAGTCACAGTCACAGTTTAAACAGAAATAAAACATACAAAACATACAAACATTAACACATAAGGGAGACAGAACCAAATCAATTAAATAAGTGACATTTTCAGTAAGGATGAACTTTTAACAGGGCGGTAAAAGTTTCCAATGGGACTAAATTAAGATGTAGTGTACTTTGCAAATTATTCCATGTTTGAGGAGCAAAATAGGAGAAGGCATTCTTCCCCAGTTATGAAAAAACACTTGGAATGTGGTAAGGGCGCCACCTAGTGGAACAAAGAAAAACTGCTAGAGGTCTGTGTCAGCAGATTACAAGTATGTGAGAAGTTTAGCAAGCATGGCCTTGTCCACAAAAACATACAGATGATGTTGTCTACGTAGGCTGATGCCGGGCTCAGACTTCAAATATTTCTGTCTGTTAAAATTGTCACTGTGTCAGATTGGGCGATTAAAGAGTCATCTTTACGTCTACGTCTTCCAGGTCGGGCTATTATCAGGCTGATTTCGTGCAGTCTGACCTCTGCATTAGTGACGGCCACTCTACCCGATCATAGAGAGTACAATGATCAGTACGTGAACCAGAGTTGGTTCATCAGCAGGGTTGGTCCCATGAACAATGCCATCGTCCATCTAAGATACCCGACAAACATGGATGGGGTTTGACACTGCTGCACCCCCTCATGACCAAGCCCCTGCAAGTTTTCATGTCAGCTACATGTGAAGAAATCATGAAAAAAATCTTATATTCAATTTATTTCTCACAAGTAGAGATGCAACGATGACTGAATAATTGATTAATCAATCAATAGAAAATCAATCGGCAACTAATAAGATAATCAATTAACTGTTTCAGTCATTTTTTGAAATAGAAAAGGTAAAAGAATTCCAGGTTTAGCCTCTTAAATGTGAGAATTTGCAGCTTTTTGTGTCATTTATGATAATAAATGAGGAGTCTTTGGGTTTTGGGTTGTTGTTTGGACAAAAGAAGCAATTTGAAGACGAAACTGAGATGAGCATTTTTATCACTTTGCTGTTATGTCAAGGAATACACGATTAATCGGCAGATTAATCGATAATGAAAATAATTGTAGGTGCAGCCCGACTTATAAGTGACAGAGAAAATGGTACTGTGATCAGCACAAATCACTTTAATTAACATGTTCAAAAGGTCACTTTAAATTATTCTGACTGATGATAACGTAGAAAAGAAAAAGATTTTCAATTTTGGATGTTCTACATTCATTTCGTAATGACTTAGATTGTATTTCAGGACGGATCCAGGAAAATTAAAGCAACAGTATGTAACTTTGACCGCCATCGGTGACTTCAAAAACAAAACTTAACAACGCACGTTAATACGTTGCACAAAACAGCAATTTTAGTAAAACTGGGTCATATTTTACGGAGAAAATGTCCTCTGGTTTTCCCTCTGATGTCCAACAACATAAAAGGCTGCAGACAGACAGAGCAGACGACATTTTCTCCGTAAAATATGACCCGGTTTCAATAAAATTACCGTTTTGTGCGACGTATCAACGTGCATCGTTTAGTTTCCTTTTCGGAGCAGCATATCATGGTAAATTACTTGTTGCTGTTGTTTTGAGCGGCACATGCGAAGGTCCAGACTCTGAACCTCCAGGTCAAATGTAAGTACGAAGGTCGGAAGTTGTGCTTACCTTTAGGATGGGCCGTGACAGGTTCATTTCATCAAAGGTCAGCCGATCATCATACTTAGACCCATCTTCATAGAACGACTCTGGAGTCTGAAATCACACAGCTGTTACCACGGTAACCCAGGACAAGCTCTCAATGAAACCATGACATTAGCTCATCTTCCTCACCTCTTCTGCTGCCTTCCTCTTTTTCCCCCGTCGTTCTTTGTCTCTCAGCGTGTCTGACAGGAAACATGACATCAGTCCAGCAAAGTAAACAATGAGTCATATTGTTTTATGTTTTTAACAGTTCAAATCACAAAATCTGCATGTTTCAGCAAGATAACTTAAAAATTTTTTAAAACCATCATGACTTCAGCTGAAAACTTATCTCATAGGCAGTGTAACCTGGTTAAGCAAACACTCTGAATAAGACACTGCCATATAAACAGGGTTTTCTGATTACCTTAACCAAAATAGGGTCATATTCAGGATAAGCAATATTCTGATTAAGTCATGTGGTAAATGCTGATATTATTCTGGTTGTTGTACACATGTAAACACCTTAATCACACTACAAGGTCTCAGCAGGTTTTTTGCTGCATTTTGTGACATGTGCTCTCTCATCCAGTCAGTTGTGTTGCCAGGATTTTAATTTTGGATGGGCAAGAGCCATTTTAGTTCAGCCTCACAGACGTTAATACTAGCAGACACAGAGCTGAAAAGTCTTCCTGTTTGCCACTTTCTCTCCTGCTGATAGTCAGTCTAGCTCACCCAGCACACCCCCCTCTCTCTCTCTCTCTCTCTCTCTCTCTCTCTCTCTCTCTCTCTCTCTCTCTCTCTCTCTCTCTCTCTGCAATAAATATAAATAATAATCAAGCCATGTCATCCAACAATATGGCATTTTCCTAAATGCAATTAAAATCTCTGGAAATTCAAGGGATGTGTGGGTCTACAAATCCACAGCAAAAATTAAAAACGACTGCCAGGCGATTTCGGCATGATTCCAGTGATATGCTCTCATGTGCCACTTGTTATAACTGTTGGAGTAAACAATGAGATTTTTCGACATTTAGAAATAAGATTAAAAACATGTTATAATCATAATCAGCAGCAATATTCGGCCTCTACAGAATATTACACGAGTGCAAGAGTATTCCATGGCACCAACTTGACAGTAGGACAGTAAGTCCGGGGGGACCCTCGTGTTGACGTGGATGTAATGTGGGCGAGCGTCAAATTACTGACGGAAGTCCATGAAGGTCCGCCCACGTCTCATTCTTCTTCTGACTACGCTCTGTACCGTGTCAACGGGAATATGAGTGGAATATTCAACAAGCAACTCACGTAAACTCCTAAATCAAAATACTGTCTTAGTTAGAATAAGGTCAATATTACGGTTACTGGAGTTTGTGTAAACATAGTCATGGTTATTGTTAAGTGAGAGTGAAGTGCCATATTTACTGGTGTATGCTGAGGTAACAGCCATAAATGTTATTCGAGGAAACGTCACATGACATTATCATGATCCTTATATGCATTTATTTCACAAAGTACCGACACAATTAACGGACTGGCGCCGTAAGGTTATTTGCCCACTTATGATATTGACTCCACTTTGAGTGTTTACGTTCAGAGCGCTGTAGTTTCTTCTCCTTACATGATAAAATAAGATAATTCTTTACTTGTCCAACGATGGAGAGATTATGGTGGACTAGCAGCGAAGTGGATGGCTGAAAAGAAGCGGTGCATACGGAAAGATCAATAAATAATACCCTAAGTAAATACGGAACAAGCAGTGACAACAATAAAATATAAAGTAATACAAGTTAATGAAGTATAAAAGTTGCTGCCACCTAGCAGACACGCCCCTAACGATGATGTCATCGTTCATTTGGATGTTTCGTGGCACACATCACCCAGTTCTACCTCAACGGATTCTTCCAGGACGTCACATTTAGAGAGACACACATTCCTTCTACAACAAAGATGTCTTCGATGATCTATCAGTCCTCTATACACGGAGCATCTGGAATTTGATTGTCGATTACTTTTAGAATTAGTTTTCTTCTTCCGGTCAGATAGTGACATAAATGTCGCTGCTGAACAAACCTGATTTGGTCAGAATCTCCTCATCACCCGAGTCAAACTCATCTTCATCCTCCTCTTCGCCGTCTTCCTCCTCCTCATTATCACCATCATTATCTCCTACAGGAGGCTTTACATCCTCTTCATCACCATCATCATCCTCCACGTTTGTTTGTGCAGAACCTTTAGCAGAGGCACTCTCTGCTGATTTCTCCTGCAGATCAAAACAAAACTCTCTTTGTAAAACGCAGGATGTAGAACCTGACCGGACAGGAAGTGAAACCTCATCAGGTGAGCGGTGGACTCACTCACCTCAGCTTTTCTCTTCTTCCTTATTTTTTCTATTTTCTGGTCAAGAGTGGTCACAGTTCTCTGCAAACACAAGACACAATTACAGCTTGTGGACGTTACAGAAGGAAAACACAAGAGAACCAACACGTGGATCCAAACAGTGGCAGCGGTCAGCACAGGATCAATACACAGCTGCAGGTCAGAAAAGGTCCATCGACTGCATTTATGAGGCAGTGTCTTGTCAACTGATCGCTCAAAGAACTTTGCACTGCACCATTCACACACACACACACATTCATGCAGGAATGCAGGCGTCCAGACAGAGTGCCAACCTGCTCGTCTGAAACATGAACACACACACAGAAACACTCACACTGGGCCTGCCACTGTGGTCTGTCGTCCCTGTGTTAGACGACGGTGCAGCATACACCAGTTACTTTATTTGCCCACTGACCCCATCGTCATTTTGTCTTTAAAAATCAATGCTGTCAGATGGACGAACACTAAAGTCACATCCTGCTGCAGCGAGGCCAGCAGCTGAGTCGCAGCACAAAGATGCTGGAGACACAGAAATTTTACTTATAATATGACGCGAGTAAAGACAGTTAAGCAGCATGAACTGTCAAAGCCAAATGCTAAAAACACCCACTTCACAAATATTTCACATGCAAATGGAGAACTTGAAAAATTCAGCAAAAAAAGAGAAGTTTGTTGGCTCATCTGTCGCCTGCAGCTCTTTATCTTACAGCTCGTTCTCTTTCCTTCACTTTGACAGATGGTATGAAAATACTCGCACATACGACATTATTTTAAAGGTAAAAGTAAAGCAGCTTTCGTGTCATTATACAATGAATTATTCAACGAAACTGCGAGGTTAGAGTGGAGGGTTAGTCCCGAGCCGCTGAGACTGAGCGCCGCCACACTGGGCCAACCTAACCGAATATTCCTGACAGGCGTGTTTTTAGTTAATCTGCTGTCGACTGTGTGCTGAAAAATGACCTTTGTTTTGCTCTGTAAACACATTTCTGATGATCGATAGCGCTCAGCTATCTAAGCTAACTGAATACACTGAATTTCCTCTGAATAGCCTACTTCAAAATAAAAGTCGACTTGTGTTTCGCCAGTTAAATGTTTTCAGTGTGGAGTTGCAGCTGTAGGAAATCTTCAGTTTTCATTAGCAGAACCTTAACACTGCGCGCTACAGAGATGTAAAGAGCCGGTGTACCGGGGATCACTGGTGGTTGCACGAGTTTATTATTAGGTGACCAGATGTCACCAGTAACCAGGGACAGTCCCCTAATTTCAATTTAGGATTAATAACAGGAAGTGAGAAGTGCAAAGTTGGCAAAAAAAAAAAAAATATGAAACTCATCACTTAACCCAAAATGCAGAGCCAGGAGAAGCAAATCAATGTTATTGATGAAGTATTTTATTTTCAATCCAGCATGGGCAGTGAGTAAATGAGACAGAGGGCTTTGTCAGTCTCTGTCTATGGTAATTCTCAATGCACATGTGCAATTTCACATTAATTGGGCTAAACATCGAGGAGAAAAATGGATGCAGACAGACAGATGAAGTTCTCTTCATCTTATAAACTGATTATTGTAGTTTTCACCACAGGAGTTACACTGATTTTACTGGTGCCTGTTCACCACAAACTACATCCTGAACAATTAACGTAATCACTCTCCTGTATAGTTTGTTCATTCAGAAAAAAAAGAAAGTATTTCACATGCTGCTTCACACTGTGACAGCACAGGTTCTGCTGCAGGTTCTACCTTGGTCTTGAGCTGTTTCATGACGTCGGCCATCACCCAGTCATCGTCATTGTTCAGTCCGTCTCTCTCTCCAAACTCAAAAGCTGCGTTGAAGTCTTTTGACCCTCGACCCCCGAACTTCTTCTTCCTGTTCAGGACAATCGTCTCACCCTGTCACATACACAAAAAAAGACACTTTAGACAGTTTAACATTCAATCACTGCTGATGGTTTGCAGCTGGATGGAAAGGTCCCTTTACAGCCGACGTCATCAAAATCATGCATGCGCATTTCGGCAACATAAGTAGCACCGTTTCCCAGCCATCCAGACCGACACAAAGTAGCAAGCATTAAACATTTAAAAAAAAAAATCTGTTAGCAGCATCAAAATGTCTGGTTATTGCACATATGTTTGTCAGAACTGATATTCCACCGGCGGACTCGTGTGTTACAGGATTCCGACAGGATCACGTCTGTTTCAGAGCAACCAGCAGCATCTGTGGCTGCAAGCAACTAAACGTGCTGACTGGACTGAGGACACAATCAAGAATGCTCGTGTCTGCAGCGCCCACTTTATATCAGGTAAAGTTATCGATCTACTCTTTGATTTCACTGGAAAGCCTGATTTACAGAAATGACTGTTTGTATGATCAGAATAATCTAATACAGCTTAAGTTTGATAACCAGCATTGGGCCTAACTGCTGTTAGATTTGGCGAGTAAATGCGTGTTTGTGTTCATGTGTGTGTGTATTTTGCAGGTGAGGTGTCACTGGACACGACAAGTCCTGATTTTGTGCCTTCTGTGTTTGTTTACTCTAAACAAAGCCAGAAACCCGAGACAAAGATGGAAAGGTAAGAATAATTAGGGTTGCCCCCTCGTAGTTGTATTTTAGTTTGTTTTTTTACTTTTCTGCATTGCCAAAATATTTAAAAAGTTTGGTGCCTACAGCTGCTAGTTTTGAGATAATGCTCAGTCTAAAGTGACCCAGTCTACAGATGAAAAAGAGCCTAAACCTCCAGGTTCTGTTTGACAGAAAACTGATTACTGATGTTAGATCAGGAATCAGAACCAGGAGAAAAGAAAATGTTATGTAACATAGAGCAGAGATTCTCAAACTGTGGGTCCTTATCTCCTCGTGAGTCGAGAGATAATTTCTGGGGGTTGCATGATGGTTGTGGAGAAAAAAAATAAAATAAAATATACAAAACAAAATGTCATATTTCAGACAAGGGAATTGTTATTACATTAAATATTTTGCACTAGTGATAAAATCTGTTTTATGGCAAACTGATGCAGAGAAACATCGAACTACACGTCTCAGCTGATCATCTGATGAGACAGGAGCTGGGATGCTGGCTCCTAAAGAAGCACGCACTGGCGGTGCTGTGCCACCGCCGTGCCACTGCCTTCTGCAGGTTCCACGCCATCCTAAACTGTCATCATATGCAAAAAATTATTATTTGAGACAGTGGAGTGGAAGTGCTGCCAAGTCTTTCAGGTGATCACATACAGGTGCCTTTTGGAAACTTTGGGTGTCTTCTGCTTATTTAAACTTATGAAGGCTTCACTGCAAAGGTGAGACACAGTTTTGATAAAAATCTTAAGGTGCAATACTCCCTCAATTATTAGAGTATGGTACGGAAGCCGAGAGCGGTCACGGTCGCTACTATCATTTTCATTCTGCTGTCTCGAGATCACAAAAAAATCATTTCGTTATCACAGGATAACGGCTTGTTTTCCCGTGACAACAGGATCATTTACCAGGTGAGCTTTTCATCACATGATCTAAAGCGAGTGTGTGGTTCATGATCGCACAGATTTGGCCCGTCAACATCACTGCCAGCAGCATCACTGAAGTGGGATCGTCTGTAAAGCTTCAGCCTGGCTCGTCTTCTCCTGAAATGACGAGTGCTGATCTGGATGTTAACATTAA
>JAPZDX010000011.1:24289152-24301762 GCA_029783625.1 Naso annulatus | reverse complement strand
GCTTTTGCCAGTGATCTATGGTGTTGTGCTGAACTGTAAGACTGTTTTGCCAAATGACCTTAGAGTTTTGAGAATGTAATTTCTGTTTCCAGAAATGAGCCAAACCAATGGAGAAAAACTGTAACACATTGTTGATATTTGAAATGTCTCATTTCTGCTGCATCTTTGTATCTTATGAAAGGAGAGCTATTGTACTCATTTTTGGGTCTTTGATTTTGATTTTGGACTCCTATAGAGCAGCTAAACACAACTGACCAAACACTAAATTCTGTGGATCCTCAGAAAACTGTGACTCGCACTCTCCCTTATTTTTTGGTCTACATTCTCTCAAAACAGTCTGTGTCTGTTACTCCTCCCCCTTTCCCTCCTCTGTGCCTGCCTCTGCACTAGGCTGTACACACAACCCCTTTACTGACACACAAAAAAACACAGTTAGGACACTGATAAAATGTTACTAACAGCTTCTCACTCTTCAACAGGACAAAGCAACATGCTGTCCCTTAGCAGCAGTTTAGCCGTTAATCCAGCTCATATGCTCGTTGGGGAAATAAATAAATCCACACGAATAAATCCACAAGAAACAGGAACGCTCTCAACTTCTGTCTGGTGCTTGCCCCTTTAGGAAAGTTAAACAAAGTTAACTGTCCTTCATTCACCCCAAAACAAAATAAAACACACACACAAAAAAACACTTTATTGAAGCCATCTTGAACAAAGTGCTGACAATAATCCCTGAAGCAGAGAGCAGAATGGGGGAGGAGGCAGGCACAGCGCTGTGTGCACAAGCTGGCATGCCCATATAAGGAAGTCCAGCACACATTAACGTCACTGTATAAACACTATTAAAAAAAACACTGTAAAACACAGCGTGCAGAGAAGACTGAAACAGCCTGCAGGGCTCACTTTCAAATGCATGAACCTCATTATGTGATGCTTTGACATCGTTTAACACGAGCATCTGACATTGTTACAACATTTATAGGTCAGAAAAGCATAAATGCTCTCCTTTAATCAATCAGATCACAATGTTATCTTTTGATTTTCCCCATCAGGCCACGCTGTGCTCTATGAAGGGCTGTATGAGAGCAATGGTGGCCCAGCTGAAGTCTGACAGTGAAGACCTGCAGCAGGTAAAGTCACCTGTGACTGTTGCCTATGTCTGATACCTGTTTGGAAGATTGTAACAGGAAGTAGAAAGTCTTACATGGATTTGTAATAAATTGTTAAGGTTAGATGTTAATTCACCCGTGAGGAACTTGGAGTAGAGCAGCTGCTCCTTTGCATTGAAAGGAGCCAATTGAGGTGGTTCGGGAATCTTGTAAGGATGCCTCCTGGTCGCTTCTCTGTGGAGGTGTTCGAGTAGACACCGGGACAGACCCAGGTCTAGGTTGAGAGATTATGAGCTCTAGTTCTGTGCTGGCACAAAGCTGGTCTAAGCACAGACTGAGGCATATTTGAAATTTTGTGCAGCGCCAATGGTTTCTTTCCCCGCCCGCATCAAGTTGCTATTTTCGTAATCCAGGCTGCACCAAGTTGGGTGGAGCGGTACAACAGATGGTGGGTTAGTAAAGATGCACTGTCGCAGTGCAAATTTGTCTAAAGTGCAGCACAGCTGGCAGAACGCTGCTTTCGTGGTCAAAAGTGCACATGACCAGTTCTTTTTTAAAGTCTTACAGGCAGGTTTGGTGGATATCCTCTGCATTTCATTTGGTTACATAAATAAGCAAAACGTTACTTTTGAAATAAAACCTTCTATTTCAGTCAGCCATATAACACATTAAGCTGACTCTTGTCTGTTGAGTTAAATGTGAATCAGGCAGTTGACGTGCGTCATGACGCAGCAGCTCTCAGGAGCTGACATACAAGTCACCTGTATTTAATAGATGAGTAAATAATTATTTTTATGAAAAAAAAAAAGATGCATTCAGTTATTTTGGTAATTTGTTTCCACCTTGAAACAAACTTTTCACCTGTTTTATATACTGTTTTTTCTGTGGTCTCTGTCAGTCAGTCAGCTCGGGAGAGCAATAAACTTTTTGACAGCAGTGAAAATTTCTTTTTTAAGGGAAAATGCCACCAATGGGTTGAAACTGAATTTTTCTTTAGATAAAAATATCTTGTGAATTTTGGAAATGATTTGATCCATATCTTTTCAATAAAGTTTGACTTTTTCACTTTTAAACACTGAAGTTATGAGACATGCTTGGATCACACCGAAACTGTTCAGCTTTGATGTTACATTCCTTCATCAGCAGGGTGCGTTGCTGCTCATTTATTATAAATCATTTTTAACTTAAAAAATCAGCCTGGGTCAGATGGAACATGTACACAATCTTTACTTTGGATTCAACCATGAACAGCTGTAAAAACAAACAAGGTCCCCCCCACACACACACATTTCATCCTCTCTGGTGGAATGTAGCGTCAGTTGTAACGTGACCTGCCGTGCTGCGATGATGGCCTGATTGACCTCAGGCCAGATACTTTGCCAAGGAAACTCACTTCAGCTACTTCCCTCCACCATCTTTTTCTTTCAACCATTACCCAGTAGAGTTGGATACTCAAACTGAACTTATATCTCACACACATTGGCTTGAGCCTCCCTCCTTTATTTTATTAGTAACTTTAGGGAAAAGTCTGACAAGCCAATAGTCATTCTCAAGCTTATTATCATGCGTAACTATCCGGCGCACATAGCGGCAGCGTGGCAATAATCCCTCTAAAACTTACTGATGAAACAACCTCTGAAATACTTGAACTGCTCCACCTGCGACAATAACAAACTTCAGCCTGATGAGCCGTCCAGCCTGTCATGTCTGACTTTGGTCTGAATTACTTCTAACAACAACCCTGATACCCCATACCCCCAAAAGATACTACTAGGGACAATATAATCAACTTTCTTCAGTCCCCTGGTGTCACAGCAGAAATTTAACTTACTCTGTGACCTCTGCTAAAGATATGAACAACCCAACACTAGCCTGTCCTGTTTTTTTCCTCATTACTGTAGAATTTTATGAATAGTTCGTCTCTTTTTCAGGTGATAGCGAGTGTGTTAAGGAACTTGTCATGGCGTGCTGATGTCAACAGTAAGAAAACACTGCGTGAAGTTGGCAGCGTAAGAGCACTGATGGGCTGTGCTCTCGAGGTCCAGAAGGTGAAAAAAAAAGAAACAATTTGTCAATCTTTGTGTTTGTTTGTGTTATTTATTTAATTTTTTACCATTTTCTGATGACCTGAAATCGTCTTGGTCACTGAGCTCTGTGACTGCCGTGAAATTAGTTCTCTGTTTTTTTTTTTTCTTCTCCATCAGGAGTCGACTCTGAAGTCTGTACTGAGCGCGCTCTGGAACCTGTCGGCTCATTGTACAGAGAACAAGGCAGATATCTGTGCAGTGGATGGAGCTCTGGCATTCTTGGTGGGAACGCTGACGCATCGTAGCCACACAAACACACTCGCCATCATTGAGAGCGGTGGTGGTATCCTCCGCAATGTGTCAAGCCTTATTGCCACCAATGAGGCACACAGGTAAACAACAGTAATAAACAACCTGAATTGGCCCACTATATCCACTGTGTGGAATGATTACTGAAATTTCAGAATTAATTTCCCTTGTCCCTGTATGCTGTCTTGCAGGCAGATCTTGCGGGAGCATGGTTGCCTGCCAACTCTGCTGCAGCACCTGAAATCTCACAGTTTGACAATAGTTTCCAATGCCTGCGGGACACTCTGGAATCTTTCAGCTAGAGATGCTAAAGATCAGGAGGCATTATGGGAACTGGGTGCTGTTGGTATGCTGCGCAACCTCATTCACTCCCGGCACAAGATGATTGCTATGGGAAGTGCTGCCGCCCTGCGCAACCTGATGGCCAACCGGCCAGCACGCTACAAGGACGCCAGCGTGGTGTCACCGGGTGCTGGTGCCCCATCACTGCATGCCCGCAAACAGAAGGCATTGTTTGAGGAGCTAGATGCCCAGCAGCTGTCAGAGACTTTCGACAATATTGACAACCTAAGTCCCAAGACAGCACACAGAAAGGGGCGGGGCTGTAATGGTGCTGGAGGAGGAGGAAGCACGACACGCTCGTATGCCAACACTCCAGTTCTTTCAAGCCCAAAGAGTGGAGATGGATCAAAGAGGACAAGTGAGGAAGTGACGTATGCTCGACCAGTGTTCCCCCCCAGCGTGAGAGCGTCTAGTGACAGCCTCAACAGTGTGACAAGTGCCGACGGCTATGGCAACCGTGGCAAGACCAAACCATCATCAGAGCCATTCTACTCATCAGATGAGAGTGGAGCCAATAAGTGCTGTGTCTACAGGAAATACCCAGCTGACTTGGCGCACAAGATCCGTAGCGCCAACCACATGGCAGACGACGATGGCGCAGAACTGGACACGCCAATTAACTACAGTCTGAAGTACTCTGATGAACAGTTGAATTCTGGGAGACAGAGTCCAAGTCACCGTGGCAGCCTTGAGAGTGAAGAGGATGAGGAACGGGACACCAGGCTGAGAAGAAGGAATGATGGTGGTGACTCAGCAACAACTAGCAGCCGCATAGCGTCTGTCCCGCCACCACATTATGTTGTTGCTACAGCAACATCAAACTACACTGGTGACTCGACAGGTGAGCAGCCAATTGATTACAGTCTGAAGTATGGAGCTGATGCCACTCGCAAACCACTGTTCAAGCCAGAAGAGACTGCTGCTCAGTCTGCCAACCCGCCCACGTCATCGTCTTCTAACAAGCTCCGCCCACCTCCTCCTGCAGCTAGTCGGGTATTGCAAAAAGGTAATCAAGAGTCAACACAGACATACTGTGTAGAGGACACACCAATTTGCTTCTCCAGAGGCAGCTCACTCTCCTCGCTATCTTCAGAGGAGGAAGAGGAGGATGCGGATGTCAATGGGAGGAGGAGGAGAGGTGGGAGCATTGTCAGTGGCTGCGGTGGCGGCAGTAATGACTACCCGACACTTCCTGTCAGTGAGAAAGATGCACACGAGCAGCAGCAGAGGCAGCAGAAAGAGGCAGAGAGCCAGACTGCGGCTGCTTCTGCCATTTCCTCCACACGGGGAAGAAGAGGTCATCACCACCATCACGGTCACACCCATCACCACCATCACCATCACCATGTGACATCATCTTCGGGTGCTAGGACTCCCAAGAGTCCTCCAGAGCAGCCGTATGCTCAGGAGACGCCTCTGATGTTCAGCCGCTGCACATCCGTCAGTTCCCTCGATAGCTTCTCCACCTCATCCATTGCTAGCTCCGTGCGCTCCAGCGAGCCATGCAGTGGCGTTCCAAGTGGTGTGGTCAGCCCCAGCGACCTGCCTGACAGCCCAGGACAGACGATGCCGCCCAGCCGTGCTAAGACGCCACCACTGCCGCCACCAACGCAGAAAACAAAGGAGCAGGAAAAGACCAAGAAGAAGGACGAGGATGAGAGCAGCACAGATGTCCTGCTGCACTTTGCAACAGAGAGCACACCTCATGGCTTCTCCCGAGCATCCAGTCTGAGCGCGCTCAGTTTGGATGAGCCATACATTGCAGGAGAGATAAAGAAGAAAGATGAAGAGGGTGGAAGGAATGTCGAGATGCAGGAGGATCCCCCAAAAGCAGTCCTCGACGAATCAGATGATGATGATGACATTGAGATCTTGGAGGCCTGCATCAACATGGCCATGCCCAAGTCATCACGGAAACCAAAGAAACCACAACAAGCGGCACCAAGGAAACCGAGTCAGCTTCCTGTTTACAAGCTACTCCCCTCTCAAAGCCGTACCCAGTCACAGCCAAGAAAGGATATGCCTCCGCCGCCGACAGAGGAAGTGCCTAGAATTTACTGTGTAGAGGGAACACCGCTGAATTTTTCCACTGCTACTTCGCTCAGTGACCTCACCATTGACTCCCCACCCAATGAGGAGACAACAGCAGCTATCATAGGTGTAGGCCCTCCCACTTCCACCCAGGGAAGGCGAGCAGGACTTCCTGAGGGTGAGAATGGTGACGACATCCTTGCAGAGTGTATAAGTGCTGCAATGCCCAAAGCCAAACCCAGGAAACCAATCAGAGCGGCAGCAAGTACTGAGCACCCCCAAGCCCCACCCCTTCCCCCACCTCTTCCTCCTCCAGCCCCGCCTCCTCTCGGCCCACAGCAACAGAAGAAGAAGCCGACATCGCCTGTGAAGCCGATGCCCCAGCGGGCATTGCACAGTGTTGCCACATCAACCACCGCCAAAGCAAAACCAGGGTTTGCCTTTGACTCACCACGTCACTACACGCCAATTGAAGGTACGCCATGCTGCTTCTCACGCAATGACTCATTGAGTTCGCTTGACTTTGATGAAGATGACAATGGTGAGAAAGATGAAGAAGAGAAGAAAATGAAAGAAGAAGTAAGGAAGAGGAAGCAGCAGACAGCAGCTATTTTCCCTCGAACAAAACCTGCAACCAGTCTGACAGAAACAGATGAGAAGCAGAAGTTTGCTATTGAGGACACGCCCGTCTGCTTCTCCAGAAACTCTTCCCTAAGCTCTCTGAGTGACATTGACCAAGAGAACAACAACAAGGAGTTTGCTCCACCGCTGCCATCTGAGCAACAAGACGCAGACAAAACAGGAAAGAAGACTCCCCCTCCTCCCCAGGCAGAGTCAAAGCCCCGCCCCAATGCAGCCAGTGGTTACGCCCCTAAAGCATTTCACGTTGAGGACACGCCTGTCTGCTTCTCAAGAAACTCATCACTCAGCTCACTTAGCATTGACTCAGAGGATGACCTGCTGCAAGAATGCATCAGCTCTGCAATGCCTAAGAAGAAGAAGAAAACTGCTTCGGTCTCTGTCCCTGCTGCTGCTGCTGCTGCACCACTTCCTGTTCCCAAAGGGGATGATAGCATTCTGGCAGAGGAGGAGCCGTCAGAAGCACCAAGAAGCCCGGCTTCTCCCGACTCTGAGTCTTTTGATTGGAAAGCAATCCAGGAGGGCGCCAACTCCATTGTCAGTAGCCTGAATGCTGCTGCTGCTGCTGCCTCACTGCTGTCTCGCCAACCATCATCAGATTCTGACTCGGTCCTGTCGCTGAAATCTGTGGGCTCTCCGTTCCGTCTGCCAACAGCCAACAACAATGCAGAAGAAGAAGAGGCGGAGGAAAAAGAGGAGGCAGTGGTAAAGCGTGGGGCGAGGATCCTAAAAGGCGGAGAGCGCACCACACTGGAAGCCAAGAAAAAGAGGGAGGAGGAAGAGGAGGAGGAGGCGAAGGCAGTGAGAGGTGGGAAGAAGGTTTATAGGAGTCTGATTACAGGTAAACCAAGGGCCGAGCCAGCAGCCAGAGGGCGTAGCAAACCCAGAGCAGCAGCTGTGGCCAAAGCTCCAGGAAGCACCGACACTGCTGACAGAGGAGGCGGGTCCTCTCGAGACTCCACACCATCTCGTTCCTCCACTGCAGCCAGTCAGAAAGGAGGGAAGCTATCACAGCTACCCCGAACAGCGTCTCCAGGAAGTGCATCATCATCCTCCTCTTCAACCTCCAGACCGGCCAAACAGACAGGGGCATTGAGGAGCAGCAGCGGTGGAATCCCAAGGAGTGAGTCGGCGTCAAGGGTTGGCAGCTCCACGGTGAACAAGAAGCAAAAGGCAGAGCAGGAGAAGCCGGCTCTTGTTCGTCAGTCGACCTTCATCAAAGAAGCTCCGAGCCCAACACTGAAGAGGAAGCTGGAAGAGTCTGCAGCTACGGCTGTGGTGTCACTGGAGTCACCCTCCAGCCCTGATACGCCGTTACCGTCGACAACCAGGAGACACGAAGTCAACCGCTCCCACTCTGAGAGCCCCTCACGGCCACAGGAAATGACATCATCACGTTTCAGCCGCACCGGTACCTGGAAGCGGGAAAACAGTAGTGGGGGAGGAGTAAGCGGTGGTAAACACTCCACATCTTTACCACGTGTGGGAACATGGAAGAGGACAGGAAGCTCATCGTCAGTGCTGTCAGCGTCGTCAGAGTCCAGTGAGAAAGGACGGAGTGAGGAGGAAACAACCATGAGGTCAAAGGGAACATGGAGGAAGACAAAGAATGGCAGCGGCGGTGACTCAGCTGGACGAACCGTCACTGACAAATCAGAGGACGTGTGGGTTCGTCTGGAGGACTGTCCCGTCAACAACCCGCGCTCCTCCTCCTCCTGTTCAGCCCGCTCTCCTTGTGCTGCCAATGCTCCACCTGTCATTGACAGCCCCACCCCCTCAAAGATCCCCTCCTCCTCCTCTTCCTCCTCTTCTAACCTCAACCTGCGGCGGAGCTGTGAGAGCCTTGATGACAAGCCCCCACCACCTCTTGAACGCCAACAACAGCAACAGCAGCAGCGCAGTCAGCAGCGCAGTGGTGCCGTGGCGGCTCGAGTCAGCCCCTTTAACTACACCCCGAGCCCGAGAAAAAGCAATGCTGATGTCACTACAACTGCACCGCCAACCACCACAACGTCATCATCATCAACGACCCCAACCCGACCTTCACTCATCCCCACCCCTGTCACCAAAAAACGAGAGCCGAAGGGCGGAGAAGGCAGTGGCAGTGGCGGTGGCGCTGGTGGTGAACGGGGCTCTTACATAGTGACGTCAGTGTGAACAGAAACAGGAAAAAGGAAATAATGGACGCCACAGTTGATCAAAGCGAAGAAATGTAAATATGGATGAAGAAACGTTAGAAAGTGTTTGTGTGTGAGATGAACTGTAAAAGAAGTCTGTATTTAAGTGCAACCCCACCCCCGCCCCCCACCGCCACCTCCTTCCTGTCCCCTCATTGACTCTTCCCACCTGTCAGTCAAGCTACTTTATTCAATGAGAGAAAACTTTAAAAATTAACTTTTTATGTTTTTATACCACTAAAATGATGTGTAGCTCTTTGTTCCGCCCCTCTCTGCCTGTGTCCCTGCATGGTCCTGCCCCCTACCTTAACAATGACAGTTACCATGGTGACATAAAGATGATGACAATGTTTCTGCTATCTGTAGAGTTTGAGCTAGTTTTGCTCTTTTGAAAGCTGAGTTTGGTTCTGAAAGCAAGATTTTTCTTCTGTCATCAGGTTAAAGTTAATTATGTATTTCACACGGAGAAAGTGTAGTATGTCAACTGTAACTTTATCTGAGGAAAAATTACCTTCCATCAGACTTTTTTTTTGTTATTCTCATTTATTTCAAATACTAAAAATTATCTTACAGAAATGTTTATTAAACTCCAAAGTAATTCAAATGCCTTTGATTTATTTGGATTGTGGTTTAAAAAAAAGGCCGCCTTTTCATCGTGAACATAATATTAAATATAAATGAATCTTTTTTCTTTTTTTTTTCTTATTTTGAAATTCTGTTCCAAGGAGTAAAAAGTGATCTGATGGTTCAGTTGTTAACATCACAAGATTTTTATTTTTCAATAGATGTAAAAAACAGTTTTCCAGAACCTCACTCACCAAGTCTGCATTTATTTCGGGGGGGAAGTTTGCTGCCAACTGACCTGTAAAAAGTTTCATCTGAAACACTTTGGAAGGCTCAAAGTAAAATTTGAGATGAATTTTGAGAATTTTCTTATCAAAAATATCTGTTGGCTGAAAATGTTCCGCTCTGTATCGCCTTGAAACAAATAACACTGTAAAACGTAAGTTATTGCTGTAAAACCTTTTAACTTTTAAGCACATAATTTAAAACAAAATGGATTTTTGCCAAAAAATTCCACAGTGTTCGCTTATGGTTGTAACTTGATTTTCACTGTTTTTATGTTGAAGCTGGAGGAAAACATTCAAAGGCAAAAAGTTTTTGGTAAAATGTTGAAACAGATAATGAACAATAAAATTCAAAGTTCTTGCTGCAAACTGGCAGTTTTTGTGTGTTTGTATGAAATCATAAGTTTGTGTTGATGCTGAAGCAGACAAATATGTGAGTTTGTTTGCTCTGGCCAATGGGTGTGACGACCCCCCCCCCCCCCACTCAGTTCAGATTTCCATCCATTATGAGGCCGGTCCCAACCAGTAACCTACTGTGAAGCAGGTTTGATATGATGACAAGAAGAGGTGGATCACCTCAGGTGACGTAAAATGTCACGTCAAACATTAAATAATCAACCTCAGTTACAGCGTCAAAATGAAGACTGAAAGCCTGCCTTTATTCACTTCATCACAGCATATCCGAAAACTGACAACTTCCTGCTTTAAAGAACAAGCACTGCTGTGAAACAATTTCCTCCTTTTGAAAAGTTTTTCACAACAACTTTTAAATAACAAGCTGCCATTTTCATGATATTCCAGTCTAAGCATTTTATATTTGTACACAAACATGATTAGTGGAGTGACTAACTGTGTACAGCAGTTACGCAGGTAAAGTTATAGATAAAAATATAAATTAAATTTCAGATACAATTAAAATGTCTGTGATTAATATTGAACATAAAGCTTGTGTGAAGGACATAATTTGTTGTTTGATTCTCACTTGAATTTGCACCACCTTCCGTCTGCCAATCAAATCACCTGAGTCTGGCATGCCTGTCACCTGCTGGCTTCACCTATGGTGGCCATGTTGTTGAACAAGAAGACCTTTCATTGCTGGAAATTTTACCAATGTTTTCCATGTGAAATCACTGAAGGCCTCTAACGTGACAGGACAGAATAATGCTTTTCTTTTCTCACCAGCAATAAATGTGCTTAATGTCAAACTTCAGGAAACATCTACAAGAAGTTACTGTAACTGCAGTCAGTCACTTCAGACAAGACAAGGTGAAAACCGAGTGTCTGGCTGGACTGCATCCAGGTAAGGCGGGAAATGTGGTTAATGGTAGCAGATCAGAATTACAGAATTACATTACAATTGCAAGAATTACATTCTTCTGCTATTTATGAAAAAAAGGAATAAATACAAGGTTATGTAGGCAGTTGCGGAAGCAATGTAGCGTATGTATGCATATGGACTGTATTTATATAGAGCCTTTCTAATCTTTTCGACTACTTAAAGCGCTTTACAACACAAGTCAGCATTCACCTGTTCACACACACATTCACACACTAAGGGCAGGTGACTTCTCTACAAAGAAGAGAGCCAACCTGCTCAGTAGGAACTCATTCACACACATTCACTCACCAGTGGCGCAGCCATTGG
This sequence comes from Naso annulatus, assembly GCA_029783625.1. NCBI lineage: Eukaryota > Metazoa > Chordata > Actinopteri > Acanthuriformes > Acanthuridae > Naso > Naso annulatus. Next base: position 24,290,635 of record JAPZDX010000011.1, on the reverse strand, counting down.
GAGCAGTTTTGGGTTCAGTATCTTGCCAAAGGACACTTCAACATGTAGACCAGAGCCAGGATCAAACCACCGACCATCTGATTGGTAGACGACCCACTCTACCTACTGAGCCATTGCTGCCCCAATTTATACATTTATATACAACCAAATTAGACCAATAAATTAAACAGACAAAAACTAAAATAAAAATTGAGGGAGCTGACTTTTGCAAATCTGTTGAGTCAAATTATACAAGCAGTCACATGTCTCCTATTGACTTAAATAATACAATAGCAGGATCTTTTTCTGTGATTGCTGTGTAATTTTTGTGTGCCGAATGTTTATCTATTTGAATAAATTAGCCTTTACCCTCAGACATCCGCAGTCTAAGATATTTTTCACATGAACATTACAGCCCAAAGTTTAAGGTGACACCTTTTTTAATTAAACAGAAATAATTGTCATTGAGATGTTTGAGCTGAAAGCTCCAATACAAACTTTTATGCAGCAGTTTGGTTTAGTCTCACTGTTTCTGAGATTCACCGAGTGTTTAATGATGTGCAGCGTTTTTTTGTTTTTTCTCACACCAGACAAACGCTCCATGTCCATGCATCGTGCTCCTCAGTGCGCAGGTGTTAAACACTGATAAGCTTCACATTTTCTAACAGTTTCTGCACTCTATATAATATTAATTATTCACATACAAATATTATTATTCTCAGCAGTTCAGTGCAGCAGTGGAGTTGCATTGCTGATCTGAACTCGCTCACAGAGCTGCGCTCCACAGACCGGAAGTGCGTCCCCAGCCGCAGGAGCGCGTGCATTCAGTGAAGGCAGAGCTACGGGTCACTTTGACTCCTTTGTCATCACAGTTAGAAAACAAACTCTCTGCTCTGTTCTTGTTTTTGGCGCTTGTTTACTGTCCTTCTCAGACAGCTTGTAAAACTGCCAGACTGGGGAAGACATTTTTGCCCAGCATGGACAAAATTGTTTCGGGTGTGTTACGTCATCTGATGGGCTGTTTTGATCAGTGTTTATAGTGACCACCGATCAAAATATTTTTCATGATTATCAGGTGACACCTTCTTCTGTTTTCCGATTGATTTGCGCACTCTTAATCACAACACAATATCACAACAGCTTTGTGATTAACAGCTTGTGGAGACATTTTTGATTTCCATGGTCTCGCTCAGCAAGACCTCTCCACACTCACTCTACAGTCAGCCAATAGCCCCCTGGTGGCTTAATGATCATTAGCACAGATTCATTTTGAAAGGGCAAGCAACAATGAGGACAGAAAAATGACTGTCTGACCAATCCTGAAATTTGGTCTCCTCACTCACTCACTCAGCCACAAATGGTTTCTCGGCCTCGTTCAGACTGCAGATTAATCCGTTTGTTTCTCAAATCTGATTTTTAACACAGACTGTCCGTGCTGTCATTTGCAACTGATCAGATTGGATTTCCACTGCTCACTGCTCTGTACCAACCTATCTGCATGGGT
>JAPZDX010000011.1:24179553-24191087 GCA_029783625.1 Naso annulatus | reverse complement strand
GAGTTAACACTCAGTGTAAACCTTCCAGGCGGGAGGCTCCTGACCTGCCCACTCAGAACCAGCGGCGACGACCAGCAGGCAAACAAACAAACAAACAAGTCACACATGGCAGAGCCAGACGAGCAACCAAACAGATAAACAGTCAGTTCAGTTACCAAATGTGTAAATGTAAGGTCACAGGCCAGGTCTCTCACACACACACACACACACACACACACACACACACACACACACAATGGTTCAGTATCTCATGGACAGTAGAAGGCAGGGATCAAACCACCTACCTTCTGATTGGTAGACAACTGGCTCTACCCACTGATCCACAGCCGTCCCATCTACAGATCAACAACAACAATAACAACAGGACATACTGAACAACAACAGGCGAGCAGCAGCTGCTGTGAAGCTGCAGCTTCCTGTTCACAGAGAATGTGTGTGTGTGTGTGTGTGTTTAGGCTGTGTGCAGTGTGTAGTTGAGTCTCTGTGTGTGTTGCAGGTGTGTATCCGTTGTGTGATGACATCACACGCTTTGTATGATGTTTGAGTTGTGCGCCGTGCTGCAGTGTGACAGCTGACAGAGAATGCAGCATGTCCTCATGTGTTTGTTGTTTGTTGTTGTTGATTCTGAGCTCTTGTTTGTTGTTGACCTGCACACACGTCACTAATACTCTACAGCAACATTTACTCCATTACTCCATTACTCTTGACAGCTGCAGGTAATCGACACTCTGAAGGTGAAGGTTTAAAAACATAAAATACTCACTGAAATGCAGAAAAGGAGCAAACAACAGGTGAAATGAAATGGGACAGTCTTCATGGAAATGCGTCAATAACAAGAAAACAAAAACAACTTTACTCAAGTGTTTGAGTTTTCTGCTTCTCTGCAGGACAGTTTGTACTCAGCTACATCCATCAGACAGCTGCAGTTACTGGTAACTTTACAGATTCTAAACATTCACAGGTGGAGTCAGGAGGATTTGACTAAAAAACAAAACACAGACAAACGTAACGCTGCTCAGTCATCACTTCTGTGTCTCTGTATGTGTGTGTTGGTGACTGTGCATGGACACACAGCGCCCTCTGCCTGTATACTGATGTTTTGGCTGACTCAGGACCTGCTCGGGATCAATTACCATAAAGAGTGATGTAGACGCACAATCAATTTTTAAGTAGCAATAGCATGGCCGTGCTCCTGCAAAGCGTGGATGGTGTGACCACAGTGAACAGGTGCGTTTCCCCGGCCAATGACAGCGCGCAGGTGAGGTTGAGAGCAGCAGAGCACAGCTACTGGACGCCGTCCAGACTGGAGAAAGTTACGAATGTGGACGTAGCTCAAAAAAAAGGAAATACAGCTGTAGTGAGCAAGCAGATAAAACTTGTTCCAGAGCGAGAGTGAGTCCTAGTTTGGCTTCCAGCCGTTTTGGAGCACTGAAGGAGAGGCTGGGAGGAGCCATGCAGAGTTGGGCTGCTTTGTGATGGACAGCTAGGTGCTAAACACTGGCAGTTAGCTTGTTAGCTTGTTAGCTTTCTAAATGAATGACTTCTCCATTAAACAAATGTAATATTCCAGTGTAGCTTGCTGTGTAACGTTAGGTAAGCGGTGTAGCAGTACATGTAGTACACACTAAGGTACGATACTTCTGGTTTGTGAGCTGGGAGGAGGGGCCAGTTTGAATGTTGTGTTTACAAACGGCAACGAAGGAACGCAGCTGACTCCACCTTTAAACTACTCAAAGATATTAAATAAAAAATAAAGGAAACAAAATCAGAAATGAAAACATGATACAGTGCATGTTTCTACACTTTGGCAGGAAATTCTTTCACTTTGGAAGCTTTAAGTCACTTTTCCAATGAACTTCATTGATTTCTCAGGCTGATTGCAGTTGTTTGTTTTGTTGTTTGTTGTTTTCTGTTTTTGTTTGTCAGGACCTTCAAAATAATGGATGATGACAGCAGCCGCTCTCTGGACCTCAAGGAGTTCCTGAAGGGTCTGAAGGACTTCGGGATCCCGATGGAGAAACAGGAAGCTACGGCTCTGTTCCAGCAGTTTGACCGCGATGGCAGCGGCACCATCGATTTTGACGAGTTCCTCGTCACTCTGAGGGTAAATAGTCACACTGATTCATCACTAAGCAGCTGAGGATGACATCTGACCTTCATCATCTGTGCCCCGCAGCCGCAGATGTCAAAGGCCAGGAAGGAGGTGGTCATGCAGGCGTTTCGGAAGCTGGATAAGACAGGAGACGGAGTGATCACCATCGAAGACCTGAAGGGTGTTTATAACGCCAAGTACCACCCCAAGTATCTGAATGGCGAGTGGACGGAGGAACAAGTGTTCAGGACGTTCCTGGACAGCTTTGATTCTCCGTACGACAAAGACGGAAAGGTGAGCAAGAGTCCACGCTGAGTGGACAGGAAGCTCGGGGATGACATCAGGTGGATCGGTGGAAGAGTTTGTGTCAGTCTGTCATGTTGAATCTGTTCAGCTAAAGAAAACCTTCACAGATCTTGTCTGGCCCCACGTGTGACGCAGTCTCCACGTTCTTACAAACCACAGAAATGTTAAAACTTTTTTTTCTGCGGTTATTTTAGTTCAGACACAACAAACACTTGTTTAGGGAGAGAAAGAGATCGAGATCTGTTGTCACCAGACGTGGAAACGCGCACATCGCTCTGATATAAACAGCTGAGAAGTTTTATGTAGTGACTGGACTGAACGAGTTTCATGCTGCTGTTACTCTCCGAAGGTGACGCAGGAGGAATTTCTGAATTATTATGCTGGTGTGAGTGCATCCATCGATACTGACGTCTACTTCATAGTGATGATGAGAAATGCCTGGAAACTGTGACTGTGCTGGTAAACGAGCTCGTGGTTCAGGTGGTGGGAGGACGTTTCATCTCATGCTGTTTCCTGTTTCACAGATTTCCTGTTAATTTCACTTTTCCAGCAGTCGCTCTCCACCTCATGTGTGTTGTTTGGTTTCTTTTCATAGAAAAAAGACACAATCAATGTCTGACAATATGGAAATAATTGGAGTCAAAGAACCAGACAGCATACAAACGGCAGCAGAGACTCACATGAAGCAGCTCGATGGACTTTCGCCCTCGTTCAGACACAAACAACTTCTTCATTCGTTTCCATCCAAACCTGAAGCTCATCATCAGTTTTTTCTGTCTTGTAAGTTTTAAAAGTGAATCTTCACTTACAAATTTGAGAATTTTTATTCCACATGACGCCTCCAACGAAAACAAATAAAGAAAATAAAATTATTTTGAACTTATTTTTCACTAATTTACAGTTTGTTTTTTTAAAAAGGGACAGATTATTTTCTGTTATGCATTATCTCATGTTCACCACTGGGTGGCGTCTGTGTCCCCTCTGATAGTTGTGGACTGTTAACGGCTTTTCGTCTTTGCTGCGCACATTTTCTGAATGAAAAGCTCCTGCCGGTTTGGATGGAAAGCAGCTGCTGTCTAATCAATAATCTGATCACCTGACCTCTTTTTCTCGTTTTCTCTCGTAGTGAGACGCTCAAGCTCATGACTCAAACGCCGTCAGGCTGTAACATCTTTCCTCTCATCGACAGGTGACCCTGGAGGAGTTTGTCAACTATTACTGTGGAGTGAGCGCCTCCATCGACAGCGACGTCTACTTCATTCTGATGATGAGAAACGCCTGGAAGCTCTGAGTCGACACGCCCGACACCAACTCCAGACTGACTGAAAACACAACGAGGACTTCATGTAGCGTTTAGTGTAGTAGTGCTGTGTGTAGTATCACTTTGCTGAGTGACTTGAATCACTGTGAAAATCCCCTTACTGTCGATTTGTTGTTTTGCAGGTAAAACCAAGGAAACGGGATGTTTTTGTGCCAGTCTTTTATTGTGTTTATTTGCGACGCAGCGTGTTTAAATAAAAACATGGTAACAGGTGCAAACAGAAGAAACTGTTTGTTTCCTCACAAAGAAAATACATTCTGTGTGTTTGTGTCAGTGAAGAAACACGACGTGTGTGTCGTGTCACACACAGTTGGAAGCAGCATGGTGTGTTTGACGTCTCCACACACACACACAGCAGCACACACACCTGTGACCTGCAGCCTGTGTGTGACGGCGTGCTGCTGCTCTGTGGGTGTGGGCCGACGCTGAGCAGAGGCAGGACGGTGCAGGTACGAGCAGCTTTCCTGTAGAAGTTCTCACGGGTGCCTTGGAATGTTTCTAGTAAAGACTGAGCGGTGACAATCCAGAGTGAGAGAAACACGCTGATGTTTCCACAGGAGCTCCTGTGGATGAGGAACAACCTGAAGCTGCTTCCATGTGTCATCGTTCATTTGTAGGTTATCAGAGAACACGCAGGCGGTCCTGAGGTTCTCCTTTCGGCCACTGATTGGTCACCGTGTGTGTGAATCCATCATGTTCATATAGTTTGATAACTGTCACACAGCAGATTACATTTATTTTACGAGGAAAGTCGAGCTGATCCACTTTAACGAACAGCAAGTTGACTAAAAGAAGGTTTGACTGTCCTCCAGCTGTGGACACCAGATGACTGGACGAGGTCTCTCATGCAAGATACAATGAAGATATACTTGATATAATACTAATATATATGATCAAAAGCAACAAAATATGTCAAAGCTACATTCAAAAATGATTATCAAACTGCTACAAGTTACAATCAAATGAGAGATTAAAGATCCTTCACTCACTCACAGACCAACGAATATGATGGAATGTTTTTACTGCTGCAGCTCAAAGGAAAGTCAGAGGACCAACCGGTTCATCTTGAGGGGAACATGAGTGCTATGTGATGAGATATATAGTGAACACTTTGACCTGCTGGTGGCGCTGTAGGAAACATCAAAGCTGAATATCCTGGAGTTGCTGAGACGTTTCCGCGAGGAGCCAAATGGTGGAGCCACACTCAGACGTTTCCTCCAGGCTGGAAACTCCGTTCAGAGGGTTTAAAACACATCGTGCTCCTGTTTGATCTGGTAGAAACTGGACATGGTGACGTAGGCCTCCTCCTGCTGGCTCACTCCAAACATGGCCGCCTCGTGTCCTCCACTGCTGACCTCACGCTGAGCGGAGTCACATCTCTCCTCCGGCTCGAGGACGGCGCTCTGCAGGCTGCTCTCCCCGTCAGACGAGCTCCTGCTCAGCAGAGCCGACAGCTCCAGCTCCTCTGTGCTGACGCTGGTGGTGCTCCTGGAGCAGTCGGAGCTCTGGGTGGAGCAGGGATCATCGGACTGGGTACCATCAGCAGCTGCAGCGCCGATGGAGGCCTGTGCTTCCTGACACGGATGCTCGTCTGTTTTCTCCATTGGGTCAACTTTCAGAGCACTGAACACTTCAGGTTTGAAGTTCAGCAGGAGGCCCTGAAAGCACAGACAAGGTCACACCTGTTTTTTCTGCTTTTCATGTCCATCACAGCCAGCTAGCTGGCCTACCCTGCAAAAACAGCTCATATAGCAAAGTTGTCTAACATTGAGCAAAAAAATCTGCCAATGGGGTTAGCAAAATGTCCTTGGCTGGAATTCTTAAAACTAGCATAAAAGTCTAAAAAATGACATAACTTGTCTAAGGAAAAACATGCTTGACAAGATTATTTTTCTTTTTGGACAAAAAAATAAGACAAATTTCCTAAGAACAAGGCTTTTTTTACGCTCTTAAAATTCAGTTTTTGCAGTGTAGTGACAAAGGTGAGACGTTGTCATGGATACAAGCACAGGTAGAGGCATGAAGGATGAGTACAGGTAGAAGAACGAAGGTTAAGATTGACCTAAGTTATCAAGCATGAGTTTAACAGAAGCAGACACAGATGAACTGAGCTGCTGTGAAGAGAAATCATTTCATATAGAAAACCTGAAACATCCAAACCACCCAAAACCACCGTGACAAATTTTTCTTCTGCTCCCACAATAATTAACTCTGCTTGGTTTAACTCAAACCTCCATGAACTGGTGAGATCTCAGACAGACAATCAGCAGAATATTTTCACATCTTAACAGTTACAAACCTTTTTGTAAAAATGAGGCATTTACACCCCAAACACCAGAACACCAGAATTCTGCTTCAGAGCAGGAAGACTTTGAGTTTTTCTTGGTTAAAACTTCAGAAACGGTCATGATCAGCCAACAATGAACCATCTCCTGCTTCATTGTCTTCTTCCAAATGACTTCCAACAGACACAGACACGTTACTCTCATGACCACTAGAGGGCGCTGTCAGTTGAATGCGTTGTTTTCTGGGCAGACAGCGTCAAAGTAAAAAGGACTCACTTTGTTTGGCTTGCAGATCTGCACCAGCGTGTGTTTGGGGTGCGGGATGCTCGGCCACATGTAGGTAAATATTCTGTGAAGCAAATGAGCAAAAACATTCAAACATGACGTCTGAATTCACTGATTTGCTGAACAAAAGCAGAGACGTCATACTTATTTTTCCAGAAGAAAACGACACTGGAAGTGACCACGAACAAGAGGACGAGACACACAGGCAGTGTGTGTGTTTCCAGCCTTTCCTCCATCTGTTTTTGGCCGTTTTCTTCTCCTGGAAACAACAGAGACCCGAGTTGAATGAGCTCATTATGGTCACGTGTCTCTGAGGAAGGTGCCTGTGTGGGAGCTGAACTCGTTCTGACCAGCAGGAGTGACAAAGCTGAAGGTGTCGCTCCACTCGCTCCAGCTCCCCTGCAGGTGAACCTGAGGGATGGCTCGCACTTTGACGTGATACCGTGAGTTCTTGAGGAGCCGCCCCAGGTCGATCCTCATGGCCAGAGGTTCTGATGCTGTGATGTTCTGAGTCTGTGATCACAAACAGAGAGTAAGTCATTGCTCAGTCTTCTCAGTGAGACAAACAGCCAGTGAAGCCACACAGATGGAATGAAGTTACCATCTCAACGCCTGTGGTCCAGATGAACAGCTGGAAGAGCTGGTTCTCTACTTTCAGGTAATCATTGTGGTACGGAGTCTGAATGTTGATGACGGCCTGGTTGGACTCCTCGCTGAAAGTGACGTTCCACACCCGAGGGCGTCTGGGTTTGACTGCAGGGAGACAACAGGCAGCCACAGAGCAACAATGAGGGGGGCAGCGACAGGTGTGCTGTTCTCTCACACCTGAAGGTTAGTTCTTTTGTTCCAGATGGATAAAGAAACAGGAACATGCAGCCGACTTTAGTTAAAGCTCACAAACCGACACTTCAGGAGGGTTTAAAGGAGCAACGGAGAAACAACTGTCTACTGACATCTAGTGGTCAGTTTGTAGACTGCAGCTAACTCAATATCCCTCTGTTCTCCTGCGATGGCAGTGAAATGTGTATGAAAGTCCCTCTGCAGAGCCAGTATTTGATTTGTCCCTTCTAGGCTTCTGTAGAAACACGGCTGTGCTGTTGCGCACCGTCAGTCTCAAGTCTAACCTTAACTCCAGCAATGCATCTGAACAACTAAAGGAAAAGTTTCAAAAGAAAGAGAAAAATGAAGAGGAGAAACAGAGAAAGTGATTTGTTTCTGATGAAACGTCGTTTCTGTAGCAGCAGAGATTCAGACTCACTGAACAACAGAAACTTGTTTTTGTTTGCAGGTTTGCTGCATCAGGAGACACGCTGAGGTGCGATAAACTGTCACTGGTGGACATGAGTCTGAGAGGATTTACCTATTTTCTTCAGGTCGACCATGGTTGAGATCCTGCCTCCTCTCTTTAGGTGAAGCGTCACATTCAGACGCAGCACAGGGTTCAGGTCTCCGGAGCTGACGGTGTCCCCACCAGCCTCCACGCACTCGTCCCTCCTCCTGCTCAAGTCAGTGTAACTGTGGACAGAGGAGCACAGGCTTCGACTCGACCTCTGAAACAATGCTGCTCACGTTCCATCTATCAGTGAATGATCAAATGTTTTACCACACTGTCATTTTCTCTATGTCATCGTCATCTTCATCATCGTCGTTCCTGCCTCCGAGCAGTTTGCAGGTCAGACTGCTCTCGGCGGTCGTGATGTGAGAGCTGCAGCTGATTCTGGGTTCTGAGGAGAAAACACACTCTGTGAAAACCATCTCATCGCTTCACCCTTCCCTCTGTTCTCTGAGCCGCAGCAGACGTCTTCCTCATCAGCAGCTCCTCCCAAACCAGGCGAGATCAATCATCTCTCCAGAAGGAGGCGCCCATGCACTCTGTTTTCAATGTTCACATCTAAATGAAGAGTGACTCTGATATTTCACACAGCTCTGTGTTGGTCCTGACATAAACTCTCAGGCTGAAGGAGACAGACTTAAAGATGTGAGGATCAGCGGCTCTGACAGGAACATTTCATTATGCGTCATCTCTGAAAACCAAACAACTTCATTCACTAAAGGAAATAAACAGAGACGAGCAGGTCTGAACTCTGAGCCCTGAGGAACGCCGTCTGAGATCCCTGCAGCAGAACCACAGATGTGTTTGTTCTTCCTCTCTGTCTGAACCTGACGTCTACATCACCTACAACGCAACAGGACCGTCGGTCGACGGCTGGCTGGCTGTGAGACTGTGCTGTGCAGAAGTGGCAGCAGGTTCACTGACTGAAACAATTTAACCGAGGCTGCAAAGCAGCCACATCCTGTCATGGATTCACCTTCTCGTTACTGAGAGCTTGAATCAATCAAACTGATACTTTTAAAAATGTCGGAAAAGTCAAAACTGGCCTTTGTGACCCTTGGTGATCCCTTAACTGGAGCAACACCAGCAGGACAAAGTGTTAATGTGTCCAGTGTTTTTAATGACCAAACAATCCCATCAGCCCTAGCTGCACTTTGTACTTCCTGTCAAATAAAACTGTTTTTTCAGTGTGTGTCACACTGCACGTCGACCTTTTTGCTTCTCTGCTCGGTCACACTGTGACCTCCATCCTGAACCGACAAGCCTCAAACCAACAAAATCACTCAACATTTTAACATTCAGATAAGAAACTTTGAAGCTACTGTGAATTTTTTTTAATTTATTTTGCTTTATTTTTGTGGTTAAACTCTGTTTGACTCAGTTTCAGACACAAACGTCTGATTTACTGTTCAAGCAAAATCCTGAAAACAAAAACATTTAATGATGATTTTGTATTTTTCATGGATCCTCAAAAAATGTCACCACAATCACAATGAGAGTCAACAAGAGATGATGTCAGACACATTTTTCATCATAATGAAAAAATATTTTTCATGTGTTCTTAAATTCTCTTCTCACCTTCATCAGAGTCTCCGTCTCCACTCTGAGCCTCAGTGACGGCCAGCAGCAGCAGGAGGAGGAGGAGGGAGAGCGGGATCCAGCTGCCGGACAGCATCCTCCACCGAGTGTCCTCACCGAGTGTCCTCACCGAGTGTCCTCACCGAGTGTCCTTACAGCTGCACAGGTGAGCACGGTGGCTCCTCTGCAGACTCATAACACTGCATTCTCTCCAGCTGACAGCTTTTCTTGTCAGCCGGCGGGCAGAGAGGAAGAGGGAGTGGCGAGCGAAGAGAGGCGTTCACAGGAAGTTCTGTAACCAGAAAACATCAGCAGGTTCTGCAGCAGAAGAAGAACGATTGGACGGTTAACTCTGTCAGTGCTGAGCACAGAGCAGAGTTTTGTTCTGACCCAAAGTTTAGCTGTAATTTATCTGAAACACACACACACACACAACACACACATGCACAAACAATTTCTATGACTATGTGAAACAAAGAGTGTGACATCACACCCACCTCTTGCTGTGATTGGTTGGCTGGTGTAGGTGAGAAAGTAGGCGGAGTCTCAGCTCTTCGTCACGTGATGCTGAAGTGGACGCTGGCTGAACACGTGACCTTCCTTCCTTTTTCATACGATGAGCCGCCGTGACGTCCAGTTGAAACATGTGACATCACTGAACTTTCACCACGTCGTGCTCATGGTGGTGGTTCCTGTCCATCATTATTAGGATTCATCCTCACTCATTCAACCAACAGTCCATGAGCAGAGGTGTGCATCGCTGATGACAGTGACGGTTGAACCGGAGACGGAGAAGAACAGATGGTGACTTCAGACGCAGCGTCAGACTCGAGGTCGCTGGATGGAGAACGACATCAGATTCGCCACCTGCTGCTCATTGGTCAGAGTCATCACGTCATAGTCACCTGACCTGTAAGGTGAGATGATATGTGTCTCACATTCTTCCTGTGAATGAGAACTGACTCTGAGCCCACATTGTTTCACAGGTTTTCCTGCTTTTCTTGCTCTGATGTGACCTGCAGCTCATGGTGGCTAACGTTAGCTCACATGAAGCTCGAGCTGCTGAGCTGCAGACGGAGATGCTTGGATGGACATCGTGGAGCTTTAAGCAGCTACAGAGCAGATCGTCCACTCAGGAGCAGACCAAACACAGAGCTGAAAGACAGAGAGCGTTGGGCTGACGTTCATCAGGAGACACCGGCACCTCATGAAGCATCATGTCGCTCTGCGGCGGCTCGATGAGCAAACAAGCTGCTGTGTTAATACGATGAAAACATGTTCGCTGTGCCTCAGACTTTTCTGCTGAAAGGAAAACAGACTGTTTTTGAAGTTTCTTGTTGCTTGTGTGTGAAATCAAAATGAGAAACAAACCTGCAGCCAAAATCTAACCAGTAACCTACAAACCACTTCCTGTCTATTCAAGTGATCTGGTTTGTTTTCAAATGAGGCCTCTTTGCCCGCTCTGTTTACTCGAGCTCCACAATCAGCCTGAGGTGACCATGACGCCTGTCACCTGTCTGTCCTCCTGAGAGACACACATCAGCTTTAAAGTGTCTTTGTTGTTGGGTCGTTTCACTTTGCTTGTCTGGTTTGTGTTTGAATCTCCTGCTTCTCCTGCAGGCCTCAACACGGTTAGCACTCTCTTGTCAGAGCTCCATGTAGCTTCAAGGCACAGCAGCATGTGTATCATGCTGTGAAGCAGTGCATGCTGGGAAACAGTGGCGCAGACACTGCTGCCTGGACGTGAGGCGACGCAGCCAGTGTGTGAGGGAAGAAGAAGAAGAAGAGGAAGAAGAAGAAAGGGTTAACAAATCAAAAGAAATGTATTTCCTCTGAGTCACACTCAGCTGTTACCAAGGCGACACGTTCACCTCTTTCAGGTGTTCTATTTTTTTTAATTGAACAACTGAAGACAGCACAAGACATCAGCATACAGTACAGAAAGTGCACGTAAAGAAACACTGAACATATATGAATCAAATGATAAGATTTAAATACAATGAATGTCTGAGAAAAAAAATAGATGAAAAATAAAAAATAAATAAAAATAATTCAACTAAGGAATGTGTTTCAAAAACTATCATAACTTACAAGAAAGAAAGTATGCAGTTAGTAACATGCACTGGGACAGCAGATAGAGTAGGAGGAGAGAAACTGAGGAGCTCAGTGCATCATGGGAAATCCCTCGGCAGTCTAGGCCTGTAACAGCACAACTATGGGCCGGCCTGAGCCAGCCTTAACTATAAGCTTTATCAAAGGAAGGTTTTAAGCCTACTATTAAACGTAGAGAGGGTGTCTGCCTCCTGGACCTGAACTGGGAGCTGGTTCCAGAGA
>JAPZDX010000011.1:23986055-23998109 GCA_029783625.1 Naso annulatus | reverse complement strand
GACGTCTGTGTGACATGTAAGGAAAATGCAGCATCATCAGTGGACTTATTAAAGCTGACTGCGCAGTGGTGGAGTCACTGCCACCGCTGTCTTCTAAAGCTGAGGACAAAACTCTGCTCTGCATTCAGAAAGACTGCACACACACACACACACACACACACACACACACTCACTCACACACAAACATTTTGTGCATGTGGACTGATGCAGGTGGAGTCACAGACACACACCTTTTCTCTGTCATCATGCTCATGTTGTTATGAAGCAAAGGCTAAAATGTGCAGTTTTCACAGTGTATGAAACATAGTTAATTTATATCATTTATTCAACAAAAAGAATTTTGCAGGTCCAGTGGGGTGACTGTTGCGCATGCGCACATCGCCATGACGATTTGAAATGATATATGGTGCAGCCTAGTGACAGCGGTCATTTTGCTGGAGCCTCCTCTGGTAGATGTGGAACAAAGGCGGCGGAACAGTGCAGTGAGAGCGGGCTGTCCTCCCTCTCCTCTCGCAGGTCAAATTATGAACGTGTGCAACAACAACCACGTACTGTGGAAGCGCATCAGCTGATTGGAGTGTTTTATTTGTGTTTGAGATCATCAGCAGCTGCGCTGAAGAAGGCTCTGCCTCCGTGATGTATATGTATATGTGATCGTGTATGTGGTGTCTTGGATATGAGATTAAAAATAATGAATTGACAGGTGGAAAGTGGCCCTCTGACTGTTTGCTGACTGTTTGCTGACTGCTCGCTGCAGCTCCATGCTGCACAGAGAGAAACTCGGCTGTTGGCTCTCACTCTCTGCTCATGGTGATCCTGTGATGTGATTTCAAACAAAAACTCTTATTTGTCTCTTACCACGATGCACGGCAGGTCAGAATGTCAGTGAACACAATAACAATATCAGTGTGATTATTGAACAGCTCGTGGAGACGTTTTCCACACACGCTCCACAGCAGGCGAAACGCCCCCTGACAACATAATGATTGTTAATCAGATTAATTCTAAAAGGGCAACAACCAATGAGGACAGAGCTATGTCTCTCCAACCAATCATGAAATTTGTTTGACTCACTCACTCACTCACTCACTCAGAGACAAATGCATTCCTCAGGCTGTGCCCACTGTCCAGCCAAAAATTCGTAAAATTTAAAAAACGCACCCAGATGTTTTTGCAGATGAATTCTTCTGATTGTTCACTCATTTTTTTAAATGTTAGACATGTAGTATTAAAGTCACATCAGGGTTTTACATTTTTGTTTCTATGTTGAACAAAACAAACTATATAAACAAAACTCTGACTCCTCCCACCTCTCTCTCTTCCTGGTTGCTAGGTTACAGGATGGCGTGTCCTCAGCGCTGCCCTGACGAAGTGTTCAAAGTGATGCAGCGCTGCTGGCAGTACAACCCTGAAGACCGACCGAAGTTCTCTGAGCTGCAACGAGACCTCGCCGCAATCAAAAAGAAGTGATGACATCATCACACACCTCAACGCCATCAAGAAGTGATGACATCATCACACACCTCAAAGCTGTCAAGAAGAAGTGATGACAAAGTAAGACACAGAAGAAGAAGGTCTTGATCAGAGGAGTGTCACATTTGTGTGGAGGTGGGCGTGGTCAGCAGGTGGGCATGTCCTCACGTAAACAAATATATTTTAATACAAGGCACTAAAAGTTTTGGTTAACACTAAAAACAGACCAAAAATGTGCCGGTAGTTTGGAGACCAAAGTTTCTGTCACGCCTGCTGGTTTTTAGGGTTTTATCAGCGTGGAGATGAGGAAACGTCAGAACACTCGTAGCACGTCTGTCAGCGGCACACTGATCCAGTGAACACTCACTCACACACATATGCTCAAAATAAACATTTCCTGTAGTCCATGCAAACCTGTTTGTGCTCCAGGCAGTTAGCATGTAGCATTGGGCTGATGTCTGAACTGAATCAAACTACAGTGTAAACACAACCAAACACTACAGTCACATGGTCATAAAGCCTGGAGGTTAGCGTCGATGTAGCCAGCAGCTATAATCGGACTACAGCCACCAGCAGCAGACACCAGAGAGCAGCAGACACTAAAAACTGTAAAACCCTGAAATGACGCATCCTGAAGTTGAGCCTGTGTGAGCGAGCTAACAGAGCGAACAGCTTAGCATGACAGTAGAAAGGGTTCCCACTCACAAAGAGCGTTCAAATCTGTCCAAAAAAAAAAAAGCTTTAGATTTGATCTGACTGCACTTTGTCCTGTGTGCATCATCACGTTTCACGTGTTAAGAACTGATGGCAGAACAGCTGCTGGTTCCAACGCAGCTCTTCATGAACACACAACGATCGATTAGACTAGATTAGTTTATTAGACAACAAACGTCCTGCTGTGGAGACCAAACCAAAAAAAACCTGGTCACAGCTGCAGTGCGTGTACTGCTAACTGCTCATGCTAACCATGCTAACGGATTAGCAGGTGGTTGTGGAACAGCAACAACAACAAATAATTGGTAAAAGAAGCAAAAACTTACAGTAAGCAAGAACGGATTAAAGGTCAGAAAACTCACTGAGGAAAAAGCAGAGACTGGGGAGGAAATGTGGACGGGCTCCTTGAACAGGAGGAGTTTCCTGAAACCAAGAGTTACAGTCAGAAACAAACTACGGCCACTAACTGAACACAACACAACAAAAACAATAAAAATTGGCTTCCTGCTCTGTTTGGCTCAGTCGAACCGTTTCCTGCTCACATATTCGTCTGGTGACATCAGAGAAACATTTATGTCTAAACTTTTTTAAACAAGCAGAAATGGAGTGATCCAACAGGTGAAAGTTCATTGTTAAGCCCCGCCCCGTCTCAGCTCTTGCTACTGTAACCATGGCAACAGCTTAAACACTAAAGTTTTCACAGCTGACAACTGATCAGCAGTTAACACTAACATCTACTCTGAATATTTTACTGTCTTTAGTTTCTATTTTAATTTATTATGTGTTCATTATTTTTATGTTTCCTGGATTTTCTCTCTTTTTTTTTTAAACTGATGTGAATCTGAAGGAAAAATGACTTACACAGACCACGCCCACCTAGATGTTTGTTGTTGTTTTTGTTGTTGTTCTTTAAGGAAAGTTCTTGATCAATCAGCAATTTCAAGTTATTTCATTGTTGGCTAAAAAAAAGACGTCTCTGTAAGTTAATAAAAAACAAAACAAAAATGGGAAAGTAAAAAGTTTATGTTCTAATGTTTTAGTTTGATAGTAGAATTAAATCCAAGTTTGTCATCGTTGGAAACCAAAGTGAAAAGTTTGCCCAATAAAATTGCTCCAAAACAATTCCTTTTTAACAGATGACATCATCAGCACTTAGTGTAAATGTTGGTTGTCATGGTAACTGAAATAATGTTGAACCACTCGAAAATGTTTGAGACAGAAAGTTAATATAAATGTACAGATGACAAATAAATAATGGTGATTGTGTGAATGAATCCGGGTTGGTCAGCATCACTTCCTGGACTGTTTGAGGGTGTCGCCTTCATGATAGTGACGTCAGAGCTCGAGAGCACCACCTACTGTTTCTGTAAATGAGTTTTTGTTGTTTCTTTTATTTAGATTCTTTGGGTTTTTGTGTTTTTCAGACACTACTTGTCTTTTATATTTGTTTTAACACTTTATAAAAAAATATTGTAGCATTTATTATGAAAATAAAACAAATCATATGAACAAACACCTGATGTGTGACATCAGTATTGAAATGTTTGTTTTTGGTCAAAAAAAAATTAAACTTCAAAACTGTTCAAATAGGTTTATTGTTATGGTTTGATTTTACATTTTACTACATTAAACAAGTACAAAACTTATTAATTTGTAACAGATTTAGAATAATTCAGACACACACACACTCTAACAGCAGGTGGCTTCTCTACAAGGAGCCAACCTGCTCATTGGGAACTCACACACACACACACACACACACACACCAGCAGAACAGCCATTGGGTTCAGTATCTCACCCAAGAACACTTTGACATGTGGACCAGAGGTGACGGGGATCGAACCACCGACTTACTGACTGATAGACGACCTGCTCTATCTACAACAGCTGCTCCAATATCAGTTCAACATGACAAATTGTACTTATATACAGTATTCGTACCTCATTAATTAAAATTACTTAAAATATTTTTCCAATAACTGGTTTTGTATTTATTCTACATGTTAGAATTCATGTAAAAAGTTTTTTTTTTTTTAAATGTGTCTTGTTTCTAATTTTACCAATTAAAAAAAGATTAAAATAACTTAAAACTCCTTTAATAATGTTTGTATTGGCATGTAAAATATCAAAGTCAATTTTGTTATTGGCTGGTCATGTTTGGTGAATGTGTTTTTTTTGTTTTTGTTTTGTTTTTTTTGTTGGCCTGTGTGTTTCAGTGATGGTTACAGCTAAGTGACAGAGCAGCTCTCCATGTGCAGACAGACATTAGGGACACCACAGTTACACACCTGAAATAACAGTTACTGTCAAACACACAATACAGATTTAAAAAACAACAGCTGTGTGTGCAAATGGAAAGACCAAAAAATAAATAAATAAATAAAAATTTGTTACAACACTTAAAATTCCTTGAAAGTTCTCTGTAGAAGCAGACAAACCAATAAATGACTGACAAAAAATGCATTTCCAAGTGCAAAGTCACCTCTTTGGACTCAAACACAGACCTATTTATCCCACATCATGTATGTGCAAATACACTACACTCAAACACAATTCTAATTAACATAATATATAGGGGATATGACTGTAAACACTATTTTTTGACTAAACCTTTTACTATCCATAAATCTGCACACTGACCAAACACAGTCACCCGTAGCTACAGAAATGATTCGTGTCTGAGCTCCACATGATGCAAACGCCCTGTTGGTCCTGAAGCACAACTATATTATTCATCCTGTTATATCTTGATGGACTTACTAAGACTACAGCATAACAACTACTAATATCCAAACATGCTCATGTTGCACATTACCTCTAACTATCACTAAAACACAGTGGCTGAAAAAAAACCTGCATTCACCAGACGGGAGCAGCCATATACGAGGTTTGAACCTCGTCTTGTTCAAATGTATGCTGGGTAGAAATGGTAAAGTTTCATAGACCTGAACATCAGCTCCGGTAGCTAAATGGGAGCTGTTGGTGGTCACATTGCAGTGGTAAGCAGACCTCCTGCTCTGTGAGTGAGAGGGGAGGTGGAGGCGGAGATGTGAGGAGAAGAAAGTGGAGGCAAGTCTGATAACATCCCGGTGGGGCCGGCTGACAAGCAGAGACATTTATAAGAGGCAAACAAAGCTCCGAGGAGACAGACCATCAATACCCACACATGTACACCAGGGTCATTACGCCGCCCAAACACAGCCCGTGTCAATAGCAGCGGCAGCGGCATTGTGGAGCAGTCTCTCAAATTAAAATCTTGTATCAAACTGCATCTGATGGCAACAACTATTTAGTGGTCATATTTTATGGCTGAGCCAATGAAAAGTAATAACAGTTGTATTTAATGTATCTGCTCCTGCCAGCTGCCGGCCTCACGGGGCTTAATAGGAGCTGTCGATCACTGTCAGCGTGGCGCCGAGGCCCAACAAGAGGCCGGCTGTAATAAACATGAGAGGAGATAACAGCAGCCGCCTGCTGCTCGACCACTGCGCTCCTGTTAACTTCCTGCTCAAGCGCCCGTTTGTCATCTCACTCTGTGGCTCTCTTCACGTGTCCCTATGGATCCTCAGAGAGCTGCTGCTCCTCTGCAGACCGACAGCATGGTGACGTGCAGATCCACGATGAGGTTCAGAACATTTGATCCGCCAGAACTCTTCACGTGAACATGTGAGCGGCAACACGTGAAAGTGAACCACAAAAGGAAAATATGAATCCTGCTCAGCTGCAGGTTTGTGAAACACGTCTGAACTCGCCACTAACATTCATATTAGAATCAGTGAATCTGAGTTTAATGTGTGTTTGTGTGCACAATGTCTGTGTGTGTGTGTGTGTGTGTGTGTGCCAATTAATGTGATTCTGAGAGTCCTCTCCCAGCATGCACTGCACAGCCTCCCTCCCCTTGATTAGAGGACAGCAGTGTGGGTAATAAGAGCGAGTTTTAATCTTTATAAAAACCTTCACCCTGCTCGGTGTCCCACAGGAGGGAGATTAAATGCTTCTTCACATTAGTAATGTCAGCACAAAATGATTATCTTTTGTGAATAATTTATTCCTCAGCCCGGTGTAATTTTCTTATCTCTCCCTTTTTGCCTCTTTTACTCTGCAGGAGACAGTAAATGGCTGTTAGTCTCCAGAAAACCTATGGATCGCCGTTTCCATCAATCAATTAAAAAACACTTACCTCACACTCAACATGATTTATATCTTGTTAATAGAATTGTCTCACTATATCCCTATATTATTATAGCCTTAATTCCATTAGCTGTTTGCTTAATGCTTTTTTTAAGGCTGACCTCCAGGAGCAGCGAGATGGCGGGGGGGATTAGTCCAATACTGGCCAGAACACGGAGCCTCTTTCTGGGAATGCTGGAGGTCAGGGCAGCTGCAGGACTCTGGACGCTGGTGTTTGATTGGCTGTTGTAATCCCAAAGACCTCATCCCTTCATTATTCCCTGCTTTCTGCTGTGGCGCTCAATGACATGACCTCCGTGTGAAAGACACATCCGTGCACGCCGGCAGAGGTTTCCAGCCTTTGTGGCTTGAGACGCGCTCACATGAAGTCTGTTTAACTTCTTACACCTCACTGTGGACGTGACAAGTTTCACTTCAGGTTTCAAACTCGCACCTTTTAAATATGTTTGAAAACTCTTAACAAGAACCCGTCTGGATCTGAAAACTTTAGATTCAACTTACCACATGTGAAACACTATGATTTTATGTGTCGACACCTCCTGAGCAAAACTGGACAGACGCGTTCAGCCGATCTCATGACTCCTGTTGTTTTCTTTGCTCCTTTCACACAAATTAATTTGTATTTTGAGGCTTATTTCTGACTGCAAAACTTTCTTGGAAGCAACATTCAAATTAGGGCAGTTAAACGCAAAATTTTTTTAAATCGGATTGAGGAATTTCAACTGTTAATTTCAACTCGCACACAGTGTGGCTTTTCCTCATCACAAAATATATGAAAAAAAATAGGAAAATGTGTAATTCTACATATTTACTGAGTGACTTAGAGTCAAAAGAGGAAACAATTGTTTCAAAAGTCATCCTGACAAACAGCAGCAGGTTTGTTTATGGAGTCGGCGTCACGACGGCGACTGATGTTAAACTCATCGAGTCACTGCCCTTGACACAGCTGCATGTAAGTTCCATTTTAAATATTCATCACATTTGGCCCCATGAACCCATTACTGTTCACGTACACACACACACACACACACACACACACACTCCGGATGAGTGGAAAACTACAGAAAGTGTCATCAAATAATCAATCATATGGCCCGACTGTGATTGCGTTCATCTATTACTGAAGCATGTTGCATAGTATTTCAATATATTAGGAGGGATGAATGAGGGCGCAGACATGCGGCTGCTGTTACACTACGCAGATGAATTCAGCTGTGTGAGCTAATGAGGATCATATCTGGCAACCTTTGATACCAAACCTGCTCCATGTCCATATCAAACATGAGGGTCTCTGCTGCACAAGGTCAGTGTGCATGAAGTGAGTGACAGCACAGCATCACTCTGATTGGACGATTCTGCAGCCCATGACTGACATCCAGTGTCAGTGCAGGAAGTTTGTCCTGCATATAGATGGGTGGAGTTACAGGAAGTGTTACCACATGTTGGAGTTTGCTTGCAGACCGAGCAGAGTTACAAAAAGAAAGTAAGTGAAAATGTGCTGAAGTATTGCAGTACTTCAGCTCTCTGTGTTTTGAACGTGTTTTGATTTTTCCTGGCTTTATCCATGGCTCCCTGCCATGAACACTGCACTGAAGATAACATGTTTCCACTCATGACAGTACCTTTGTTGCAGCCTTGCATTCCACAGCATTTTGCGGCATTCTGTGGCATTCTGCAGATGAAACACAGTATTTGAGGACTGGATTTCAGTGGCAAAATAAAGGCAAAGTTAGGATGTCAGCTGTGTGCGTCTCCTGCCCTGCTTTTTCTTCCAGGTGTTTGTTGTTTGATCCCAGTCTGTTTCCTGGGCGGGGCCTCCTGGTTTCCCTCTGCTACTGACCACCTGAAGCACCAGCAGCTGATGGACAGCCAGCTCAACATGTGCTGTATCAAACCCTGGTTCGTCCATCCAGATCGTTCAGTCACCCATATGATGCAACTCTCTGTAACTTCTCGCTGAGACTCTGATCTCTTGTGTCTGCTCTCTTCTCCTGCATGCCTGCATCTGCTGGTTGCCAGTTTTTACACCCTGTCTGCTCTGCTCGGTCTTCAGCTTCCTCTCGCTGCTTCAGTCCTCAGTCCTGCAAGCTACGCTCCAACATCCTCAGCCTTTTTGCCATGTCTCAAACCCAAAGGAACTCTATAAGTCATCTGATCAGTCTACAGTTCGAGCACGCGGGCCTCATGTCTCTGTTCTCCTGGTTGACAGTTGCTTCTAGTTCCTAATTGATATGATGAAATGCGCAAGTCACTCATTTGTTTTTCATTCATCCTGTTTCATTTATCATTCATCCATCTTTTGATTCAGCAGCCCTCTGCAGGTCCAGTGTAACTGAACTTCACAGGTAGCAGCTCAGGAACAGAATTAAAAAATGCACGTATTTATATTAACAAACAAAACATCTCATGTGAATCACTGATTTTTATTGTAAAGTAGAAAACAGTCTTTAAGCCACCTGGCTCCTGATCGCGTTGAATCCACAGTGTATTCCACTAAAAGATTTAAATGAGAATCCCTAGGAGGCGCTAGAGGAGACGTCAGGGTGCCATGAAAGTTAGCACGACTCATCCTCTGACAAACTAAAATGTTTGCACCAAAAATTATAGGAATCCACTGAATTGTTGAGATTTTTCAGTGTGAACAAACACGATCATCCGTCAATCCACAAAGCTAGCATGCTAACACAGAAGCAAGCTGCCCCCCCACCCACCGAGGGTGGATGCAGGCTCCATCAGCTGTGACTCCTTTCTGTTGCAGCACAAAGAGGACAAATGTCAGTGAAGACACACACGCACACCCACACACACACATCTGAGCCTGATGAGCCTCTTTAAGGTTCTCTGACATCCTAATGAATAACACTATGCAGGAGGATAAACACATTGCTATTGATCATGACATAAAGGCTTCAAGTAATTTAATAAGCATTACTGAGTTTCAGCTGCAGGCTGGTAACCCCCCCCAAACATGAACACACACACACACACACAACTGGATTTATTTTCACCCAAACTTTAATGAATGCTTGTTTTCACCCACTGCCTTTTCTGTGATTGTGAGGAGTCGCTTCATTTAGGTAAACAGTGGGTGGCGCTGACTCTCCAGTCAGCTTTGCTTGTGAAAACAGAAGAAGAGGAGGCAACAACAGCTGTGTTTGAAATCGTTCACTCACTCACTCTTTCCAATATAGTGTTTATTATAAAGTGAACTATAGGAAGTGACTGAATGAGATTTCAGACACTACACTGAAATTTTCTAAACATCATTGTGTTAGTGGATGCGGTGGCGATGCAAGCAGGCCCGCCCAGCATCATGTAAACACACCGAACACACAGGAGGGCAGCACTGACATGTATGGAGGTTGTGTTGATGTTGATGGTTGTTTTTTCAGTGTTAAATTCCAAATAAATTGTTGAAATTGCGATGATGTGGATGTTCGTTTTGTCAGCGATGGTCCTGTGTCTTGATCGGTCCTGTTCACAACCTGTAATTGCCCGCAATAACATCTCAGGCGTTTATTAAGACGTCTCTGGTTAATTCACCCAACAACTTGTGTTAGCTAACATGCTTACTAACGTCAGCAAACCCAAATGACTCACTGGCTACTTCTTCTTCTCCTTCAGAAATACACGACCACATTGCATTGTGGTATACAGGAGTAAAATGTAGAGTACATCGTGTGTACACTGAAATTTGCACTATAGTGAATAAAATTATCCACTAAGAATTCAAACACCACTACAAAATGGTGAACACATTATACAGTGCCCTATTTTCATTATAGGGGATGTTTTCAAACACAGCAAAGATGTCAGATCAAACAGCTGAAAGGAAGCATGAAGGACATGTGACAGCTCTGTTTGTTCCATACACTGGTGTGTTTTGGCTTGCTCATAAGTTCAGTCCTGTAAGTCATGTGCGTCATGTGCGTCAGGATTTATTCACTTTGAGGAAACATTAAAACATTAAACCTCCTTTGACTAAATACTTGCTGTGACTGGATGAAGGTCCTCTGACAGTTTGTGTTGCTGAGAGCAGTGCTGCAGTTAAATTGTGACCTCCACCTTTGCTCCTCTTTCTTCTCTTTGTTATTGTTCAGTTTCAAATTAAATAGAGCAGCTGCTTCGACACATAAAAGTGAAATGATTTCAGTTTAAAAAAGGATGTAGATAATCCTGAGTGTTTCACATGGCGATGTGTGCAGGTTCTCTCCTGTGAAACAAAGTCACTCTGCCATTCTCACATTACTGATGCAGCATTATGTGGCGTACAGTAGACAGAGCCTCCGATAATTCAGCCTAATTGAATGAAAGCTCTCAGGCCTGATCTCACCGAGGAT
Source organism: Naso annulatus (assembly GCA_029783625.1). NCBI lineage: Eukaryota > Metazoa > Chordata > Actinopteri > Acanthuriformes > Acanthuridae > Naso > Naso annulatus. The sequence continues at coordinate 23,987,391 of JAPZDX010000011.1, read as the reverse complement.
ATGGAGCATTAATTGACATTTGCTGAAGCCAAACAAAGGACAGTAGAGCTGCAACGTTCATTTAAACATATTAATCCCAAGAATAAATTGTCCTTCTCAATTTGTTATTGATTTGAAAATGAGTTAAACAGGAAATCAATCCTGAAAATGTAAAACTAACTCGGGGGAGCATTTCATGAGATTTATGTGAATTTATTTAAACCGGTAGCATTTGATTAGCAGAGCACATTCATGCCAGAGCACAGATTAAGAGAACTGCTCTTTTGGCCCACACACACACACATACACACACACTTCTGAAACTGGAGAGGCTCTTATTCTGGCAGGGCCTCTCTATCCCCCTCCTCAAGTCTCCATCACGAGGCGACAGATAATAAGAAATCCCTGCACTGGGCTCTTAAAGACGGCGTGGTGGGGGGGTCTGGGATGAGGGGTTAAACTGGTGAGAGCATGTTTGCTAAGCTGTTTGAGGAGCATTCTCATATGGCCCGTGGCAGTGATGGGCTACATGTGGGGGTGCTGCAGGAGCCAGGGTTTTTTTTTTTCCTGCTGCCTTTCCATCTCAGTGCACCGCAGTGCAATGATGGAATGACCTGGACTTGATCTTTGAGGGCAACATGGCTGATGGCTGCTGCAGATTGATAAATTGATTCAAAACTATTACCATGGTAAAAAAGCAATAAGGTCATAAAAATTGCATCGGTCCAGCCGGCTAAGTAAATCCGAGGCATTTTCGGGAGCGGAGACGGGGGGACAGGAGACAGCGGGCATGAGGTGGAATGAGAGAGCAAGAAATGACTTTGAAGAGCTCATCATCTTCAATCTATTTTTCCTGCCGGGGCTCCATGCCGCTGCATAGAGGCACTTCATTACAGGGGAATAACTGTACACAGGCAGAGCAGCGGCCAGCCTCTGCCGAGCCCGGTGAGCCCCCGGGGGGCTCCAGCTGCTTAATACCTCATCACTGGCTTCATTGAACGCTTTAATCTGCACTCCTGTGATCAATAGGAGCCCGCTGTAAATTAAAAGGGCCATTTCGTGTAATCAACCCTGTTAATGCTCATTCTGAAAACCATTATTTGTGGAAGGTATTTAGGAGAAAATTGCCACTGTGACAAGCCCTGAACCCCCCCACGTTGTGTGTGTGTGTGTGTGTGTGTGTGTGTGTGTGTGTGTCAGGATTTTGGAGTCCGCTGGTGTCCAAGACTGGGAGGGGCGATGGGAGGGATAATGTCGTGTTCCATTTACCTCAAAAGTTGTGTTGGGAATACGCAACTTATGGGGGTGTCATTAATGTTTACATTAAACTGCCTCGCGGGGGGGCACAATTAATGTA
>JAPZDX010000011.1:23924862-23938772 GCA_029783625.1 Naso annulatus | reverse complement strand
TGTGATTAAACAAATAGATAACATTCAAACTTCAGCATTTTTCTCCCAGGACAATTCTCTCTCCTTTGTGCTGCAGCTGTGTTAATTTTTTTTCTCTCTGTGTTCATACTCGCTGTATGTGCACGAGAGGATTTCTAATTCCGCGTGTGAAAGGTAGGCGGAGCTCTTTTTGTCCACTGTTGCCATGGTGAATCATAGTATCGATGCTCCATTAGTGTTGGCTTTTTATAATCATGGTGCACATGTGTAACTCAGAGTGAACTGAGCGAGCTCAAATCAGCTGTTCTGGGACCAGAAACTCAGTTTCAAACTGAGGCTAAATCAGCTCAGAGTTCAGGGTCAGACTCAGAGTTTGTTGAAACTTCTTTGTGAAACGGAGTCCTGCAGTGAGGTTACAGATAAACCGATAAATGAGGTTTGACTTTCGGCGCAAACGATGACTCTAACGTTCCTGACTGCATGTCTGATGTTTGTGACCCCAGTACTCGAGTGCGATGCAGAAGATCGACCCGGATCACATCATTGCTCTGGTGACTGAAGTCATTCCGACTCACTCGTGTCTCGTGTTCTGCCCCACCAAGAAGAACTGTGAGAATGTCGCAGGGATGATCTGCAAATACCTCAAAGAGTACGTGAAGGTGTAAACTGACATTTGTGCTCTGCTCCATCAGCTATGACTCATTCAGTGTCAACTCTTGCAGGGAGTTCCTGCGGCACAGGGAGGCAGAGAAACTCATCCTGCTCAGAGAGCTGAAGGACAGTGGGAGTGGCTCCATGTGTCCACTGCTCAGGAGGACGGTGCCGTACGGTTTGGCCTATCACCACAGCGGACTGACCTCCGAGGAGAGGAAACTGGTGGAGGAGGCCTACGCCAACGGCGTCCTCTGCCTCCTCACCTGCACCTCCACCCTGGCTGCAGGCATCAACCTGCCTGCCCGCAGGTTCGACTCTGACACCCTGATGCTTACTGACAGAAAAAACTCTGCTCAGCCTGTAGTTAGCCATGTTTTTACTCAGATAAAACCACATTCACTGTCTGCATCAAACCACCATAAATCAGAGTTCGCAGCTTTTATTGTAAGAGAGGTATTGTTTGTTACACACAACAAACACTGGATCGGTCTTTTAATCTGTTGGTAAATTCTGGATTTTTCCAGCATTATTTCATCACGGAATGACGCTGGAACTGTAAATTAAAAAGTCATTGGGATGCTGAGTCTCATGTTGAATCTGTTTTCTGACATGATGTCTTTAAACCAGAGTGATTCTGCGCTCACCGTATGTGGCCACAGACTTCCTGAAGAGGAGCCAGTACAAGCAGATGGTGGGACGAGCCGGGCGAGCCGGGATCGACACTGTGGGAGAGAGTATCCTCATCCTTCAGGACAAGGACAGAAACATGGTGAGTGTGTCAGAGAGCAGAGACATGAAGGCTGTGTGGTCTGTTCCAGCTTCAGACGGAGTCATGCGACCGGCAGGTCTTCAGGATATGCTCACAATGCAGAGGCTGAACCAGTAAATCAGCTGATTAGCTGTAAAGGAGATCGCTCAGTGTGGGACGCAGCAGCTCCTCACACTTCAAACCTCTTGTTCTGTGTTACGTCTTTTTTTGTATCAACCTCTGCTGTGTTTTTCAGGCTAAAAGTCTTGTGTGCGCGCCGATGGAGAACTGTTACAGCAACCTGCTTTATGATGATGGAAAAGGCCTCCAGAGTCTCATCCTGTCTCTCATTGGTCTGAATGTAAATCCCTGATTTTAATTCCTTATGTCCAAACCGGAGGCTGACACGTCGTCTAGTAACAAACACTGTGTTTGAAGGTGTGTGGACGCACGTGAATCTGAGTTGTTGGGGTTTTTTTTTTTAGATCACCACATCACTGGATCAGATCAGAGACTTCCTGTATGGGACGCTGCTGTATGTCCAGCAGGGGGAGCTGTGTGTGAAGAGGAGTCTGTGGGAGGAGGTGCAGCACTGTGTCGACCTGCTGAAGGACAAACGTCTCATCACTGTGACCGAACACTTGCAGAGTCTGCAGGTCACCAAGCTGGGAAAAGCTACTTATAAAGGTGAAACCATCTCAAGGCTGGACGGGTTCAATTTCAGTTTCACACTCAGGGGAGAATACTGCAGATGCTCCATGTAGCCCTGCTGGCCGTGAGGCTCAGTGGAAGATAACGTCAGTCAGTCCACTGTTCGGTGGATTAATACCAGGTTTTGTCCAAACATTCATGTTCCTCAGAGGATGAATCCTCCTCACCTCTGCGACCTTCAGACATCATATAGAACTACCAACCTGACAGAACAACTGTTGGACTGAGATAAAATGTGGCTCAGACATTCATGTTCTCCTCTGTTATTTGATGATCCCCAAAGTTCCCATCTAGCGCCATCATCAGGTCAACATTTGAATGTGTCCAGTGCTTTGGTTTATGAGCTCATTTTTAAAAGACACTCACCGAATGTTTAGTGGTGTCCTCTCATGTACCGACACTAAAACAGAAGTGTAAGCACCGGCATATAACCCAGAAATGGCTCTTCAGGCTACTTCAGGAAACAAACAAACAGCTGTTTCCGGGTCATATGCCGCTGTTTATATTCTTGTTTTAGTGTCAGAACAACATAACTGACTGTTCAGTGAGTTTCTCATCCTTGAAAACAAGGGTATATTGTGTTTTTTGAAAGATTTTCCCCTCGTTATCAGCTGGCAGTGACATCGGCAATGTGCTCCAGCTCTCAGGACTGCACCATTCATCATAATAATGCTGCAAAACGTATAAGATCATAAATATCCTTATTTTAAGACTTCATATGAAAAAAACCAAACTTCTCTTTTAAATATGGTAAATGATATACATGCTGAACATCAGCGTGTTGCCAGTGTGTTAGCATGTTAGCATGGTGGTGTGAGCAGGCCTCACAGAGCTGCCAGCTCCTCTGTCGTTCTTTTCCGTTTCCTGTCTGCTGTGGGCGTGGATCTGTGTCTCATGTTGAGCAGATGATTGACAGCAGCTCTTTGACTCATCCTCAGGCTCAGTGGATCTGACCTACAGTGACCTTCTGTACAAAGACCTCTCCAAAGGTCTGGATGGTTTGCTGCTCAACAGTTACCTTCACCTGGTCTACCTGGTCACACCATACGACATGATCTCTCAATGCAAACCTGACTGGATGACGTTCTTCACGCAGGTACAGAGTCCCTGCAGACATTGTTAGTTCTCTTTATTGTATTTGGATGAGGGGCAGCGCACATTAATGAGCATTGTGGTCATGTTTTAGTTTACCCTGCTGTCAGCCGCAGAGCAGAAGATGTCTGCAGCCGTTGGAGTGCCAGAGAGTTTTGTTGCTCGAAAAGCTGCAGGACAGACAGTGAAAAAGGTGAGATGTCTGTAGAAAAGTCAGAAGTGCATAACTCACTGCCGTGGCAAGACGCGCAGCAAAACAGGCACGCCCAATATTTTCAAAGAGAACCCCCCCACCAGTGCTGGCTTCGAAGCTGTGTCACGCCGTGGCACTTCAGGCCGCTGCCCTATTTCCAGCTTCGCCGCGCCTCTCCCACTTCCTTTGTTTGTGCTTGTTGGCTACTTTTTGGCAAGACACCTGCTCCCGTTTAAATTAATCTGCATCAACAGTGTTGTATTAACAAGCTGTTATATAATGTTATACTGTTATGTAATTTAAAATAATCCTGTCTAAACAATCGTAAATACATCAGAGGCTTGACTTTGATTGACAGCTGTCAGCGCCTCACGGGGTGTCCCTCCCTCACAGTCTGCATATAGGACACAGGAAACTTTCAGTGCATGTGCTGTCTGTGTCCTCATAGATCCTTCAGAAACAGTTTATATTCGGCTACAGATTTTTTTTTCTATACTGTTACGTTTGCTGCACCGTGATGTTTAAGTACAACAGTCACGTGGATTTGAAGAACTTTTTTGGTTTGTTTTTTTCCGCACTGCAAAATGGATAATCCAAAATCTGTGGTCAGCATTGCTTTCGTCAGTGTTCATCCTGCTGTGTAGAGCGTTGTGATGACATCATCAGGTAAGGGCGGTAATGTTGCATTTATGCTTTGTGTGAATCGATGTGAATATAAAGGTTTAGATGCTGTAGCCTGCTGACACATGAGACAACGCAAAACAGAAAAAAAGTTTTTTCTAAAGTTAAAAGGCGGGGTGCTCATCTCCCTCTGTGTTTCTCTCTCAGGTGTATTTGCCTAATTCATGTAAACATGAAGAGGCATCCATAGCGAACTGCGGAGATGAGACAGAGCTCTCTCTTCTCTCTACGCTCCTCTCAAAAAAATCAATCAATCATCAATCAGTCAGTGTAACAGACCTGGTCAAAATAAATAGAGGCCTGCAGTAAGTTTTGCGCTTGAGCCACAGGTGTGACACTTTCCTGCATCACAGCAGCCGTCATGAGGCTTAGGGTCTGGAACACATTTCTTCTAACCGGCCGTGTGTTTCAGACTGTGGACATGGAGGTGGTGAGACGCATGTATTTGGCTCTGGTGCTGTTTACTCTGCTGAAGGAGACGAACCTGTGGAGCGTCGCTGACAAGTTCCAGCTGAGCCGAGGCTTCATCCAGACTCTGCTCAGCTCATCCTCGGCCTTCTGCTCCTGTGTGCTGCACTTCACAGAGGTATGAACATCACTGCGGGCTGACGGCAGCTCCCTCTGCTGTGTGTGTACGTCGCTGAGGCTGATCTCAGGTGTGTTCAAGCTGATTTGTTCTGTGTCTGTGCTCAGGAGCTGGAGGAGTTCTGGCCGTTCAAAGCTCTAATGACGGAGCTGACGCGAAGGCTGAGCTACTGTGTGAAGGCAGAACTCGTTCCTCTGATGGAGGTGGCCGGAGTCATGGAGGTCAGTGTGGACGTTCAGTGATTAGAGTGCGTGTCCATCAAACGTGTTGGAGCAGGAAGTCAGTCAATTTGTTTCTTCCTGCAGTCACGAGCGAAGCAGCTGCATAACGCTGGCTATAAAACGCTGACTCACCTGGCCAACGCTGACCCTGCTGTTCTGTCCAAGACCATAGAGAACCTATACAGGAAACAAGCCATTCAGATTGTAGCTTCTGCGAAGGTCAGTGTCCTGTTGATCTGCGCTCAGTTCCTTTTAATAATTAACGTGTGAACAGGTTTTATCAGGTGGCGTGTCTCTGTGTTGCAGATGCTCCTGAATGAAAAAGCAGCAGCTCTGCAGGAGGAAGTGGACGAGCTGCTCACGATCCCTTTCGACCTGCCAACACCTTAAAAAACACAACTCACCTGAGTTAATTTACGACAGAGAAGTTTTATTCTCTTTGTAAAATTGTGTTAATTTTTTATTGTTTCACTTAAATTAAAATAATGTAAAAGAGGAACTTTGTTTGTGGTAATCAGTGATGTGATGTGTTTAAGAAGCTGTGGTGCCTCCATGAATTACACCAAAATAAACTCAATGGTCTGCTACGTCAGACTTAGCTTCATGCTAGCATCAGAGTTTGAGTTTCATTACCATTCATTTAAAACACGTTGCAGCTCAACAACAGAGATAAGATTGTTAGCATGTTAACCATAGCATGCTAACACTTGGCCCCTTCAGAGTAAAAGACGTTAATAGTGTAGGTTGACATGTTTGACCTCAAAATTATTAAATACCGTTTTACAATGATTTTATTTAAAAGATTACCAGATGACATTGGACCAACATAACACAGATTACATCAAAGTACCAAACGTGAGCCGAGCGTGAATGTAAACAGTGACAAAAGGAGTGCTACCACTGCTATGACTAATAACACACAGGAGAAGAACAAGAGGACAAAGTGCTATTGTTTGCTGGAAATGTCCTTTATTGGCCATTTTTTAGACTTTGCAGCTCCCAGCAAGACAACCTGCATGATGCAACACTGATTTCATTTCTGCATGTTCATCGTTAGTTATGTGAACTCATTTAAACTGAATGAGAGCAGAAAACTGGCCTATATGCTTTCTGTGTGCATACAATCGTTTCTGTAGTGGCTCAGATACATCATGCTGCTCTGCTGTTTTGCACTTGAACTGTCATATTCTCTAAAGCAGGAGTTTCAAACTTTCCTGATAGCAGATCCAAGCCTCGGTTTGATGAGCCCCTTTGCTTGCTTAGGAGACATCACTGAGTTTGGCCTTCAGTAAAAAACTAAAGTACTGAAGTTCAGCTGCACCATAAAGAGACACACAAAGAGAAGCAAACAACTACAAGCAGAAGCACAACAACCACAAAAAGATGCAGAACGATGTTGGTGCTGTATAGGAGGAGGGTAGGGTCTTTGACGTGTCTGTGCCCACGGCCCTATAGGGCTTGGGAGCTGACATCACGTTGCGTCACATTATGGGGCATGTCATCCATGTTGGAAACTACATCTGTAATGTTACATGCATTTTGCATTCTTTCTGTTTACTGTCTCTCTAGCTCCCCCCAGAGGACATTATGTGAATATCACCTGCTATTTTGTTATTTAGATTCGTGGATTCCCATTAAAAGTCACAAGGGTTGTTTCTCATTGGTTATTCATGGTCACATTGGTAAAGAAGTTTCTGATTGGTTGATTGAAGTCACATGGGTAGTTGGCACATGTTCAGAGCAGCCATTTCCTCCCTGAAAACTGACAAGGGAAAAGTTTAAATCAGGACTTCTGTAATCTTAGCTGTGTCCCAAATCGCATACTTCTGTACCAAACATTTTTCATTTTGAGCGCACAAAGTGCGTTCACACTGAAAAGTATGCAAAAATGCAGTGTACTACTTGCACACTCAAAACGGTCCTAAAATTGAGCGTGGAACGATGGACAATACACACCCTCAACAAATGCCATATTGGTGACGTAGAGGAAGTTATGTCCTTATGAAACTTCCCAACTTTCGAGGGGAGTCAGGACATGACAGCTGAGGATTTTCGTGCACCACCAACTTGGCGACTGTCAATGTCACCACGTTGCACAGATGCAAGTTACACGTTTTTGCACTAAGCACTACTATGTATACTGTTAGATAGCCGCTGTTAGTAATTTTTGGGGGTCTGTAACGATTTTGTGTATTAGCATGCTAGCTAATGTTAGCATCCGCTATCTAACATTAGCATCTGCTAGCCAGCTAACATGCTCCTAGCTACAGCGGCACATTTTATTTAGGCATTAACGTTGTGGTGTGAGTTTGGTTTATGTGTGATGTCTTGTCGACTTTACTGCGGAACATTCTTATACAAGTTAAATGAACTAAATAATGTCAGAAAATAACTGTCAAATATTTGTGATCGTCACCCACCTACTGTTTGCAATTTGCCATTTAAAAAAAAGTAGTAGAAGAAGAAGAGGTGGCTGAAAAAAACCATTGTCACTTCCCATAAGTGCAAAATGGCAGTGTGCAATTTGGGACAACACTACCCTGGTCGAGATTAGTGCACTACACAATAAGTGTACTGCATTGAAGTGTACTGTATTTAAGTATACTAACCGAAGTATGCGATTTGGAACACAACTTGTTTCATCTGCCTATTGAAGACACCCAGAAGATACCCAGTGCTACTTTAGTCAAGTTATTATAGAGCTATCTGGTGATGTGTGCATCGCTATGGGTTCAGGTGCCAGAATAGTGAAAAGACAACCCAGCTGTGGGTTTACACAGAGGATATCTCCTGAAAAAAAGAAGTGTACTTCACAATCCATTCCAGTCATTCCAGCCTGATCCCTCATAGAGCTACAAAATGGATGATGAGCAGATGCTTACAGAGGAACGGGAGGAAACTTCCCCAGCAGAAACACAGGAGGGTATTTCACCAGCAAACGATACGTTTGTTACTAGGTCAGTGGCTGACAACTCAAGTTCAAGCTCAAACTCATCATCTGCTACTTTAGCCGTAGCCAAAGCACGGGCTGAAGTGATGGCTGCACGTGCCTGCACAGCCTTTGTTCAGAAAGAAAATGAACTAAACTAAAAGTAGACAAAGAGATTGCAGAGGCAGAGGTCGAAGCTCTCGAGTCTGCAGTAGTAGAATTGCAAAGAGGCACCAGAGACCCAAATCTCGCAGCTCTTCCAACACAATCTCCAGAGGAAAGAACCAGCGAGTATATTGAGTGCCACTCTAAAATCGGGTCTGGGCCTGAGCCTACACTCATTGACTCAACCCATATTCAGTCTCCACGACACTGTCCTGCTGCCCTCAACAGCGCTGCTCCAGACCTCTCTAAAATCAGCCTCAGTAGGACCAAACCACATATCACAAGCAGCCAGCCAAAGATGCAGCCAATAGCAAGCGAGTTCAATGTGGATGCTAAATCATACAGCCCCTCCCCCATTAAGTCACATCAGCCATTCTACTCCAATCAAAACAAACGAGCTCCTTACACTATCTCTGCCGACCGTGCAGAGTTTGGTGAGATGGCTACACTCCTTGCTTGAAGTGAACTGCTGAGCTCTGGTCTTACCAAATTTGACGATCAGCCTGAGAACTACTGGGCTTGGAAGTCAAACTTCAGAAACTCTGTAAGAGGAACAGGACTCACTCACAATGAAGAGCTCAATCTGCTATCTAAATGGTTAGGCCCGCAGTCTTCAGCACACATCAAAAGGATCTGAGCTGTCCGCATCAATCACCCAGCTCAAGGCCTGAGAATGGCACGGTCCAGTCTCGAGGAATGTTGCGGGACACCAAAGATGATAGAGAAGTTTCCGAAGATCAGCAATAAGGATCCACAGAAGCTAAGAGAGCTTGGTGATCTGCTGCAGGAGCTAGTGTTGGCTCAGCATGAAGGCAACTTACCTGTGCTTGCTTACCTAGACACCGTGAAAGGCCTGAACCCCATAGCAGAGAAGTTGCCATTCACCCTCCAAGAAAAATAGATCACTGAAGGGGGTAATTACAAACCATGATATAAGGTTCATTTTCCACCATTTGCCTTCTTTGCCGACTTCGTGAGCAGACAGGCTTCCATCCGCAATGACCCAAGTTTCTCTCTGTCATCAGCTGCTACTACAATGAAGCCGGACAATGCAGTGAAGAAGATAGGCAGCCCCAGAAATGTCATCTCAATGCACAAAACAGAGGTCTCTTCTACGTCTGACTCTGACACTGCAGAGAGGACCAGTGCTAAGCCAGATGTCAGTAAGCAATGCCCTATTCACAAGAAGCCTCACCCCCTGAAGCACGGCAGAGGTTTCAGAACCAAGACAACAGAAGAATGCAAGACATTTGTAAAGGATGCTGGCATATGTTAGAGATGTTGTTCTGCAAGCAAACATCTCACGAAAGACTGTAAAGTCACAGTTCAGCGCAAAGAGTGCAAGAGTGATGCACACATAGCTGCTCTGCACTCTGGACCAGCCCCTTGGAACAACAAGACCCCTGAGTCAGAGAAGCCCTCAGACTTGCCCCTTCTATCAAGGAAAGGCAATTTATCAAGCAATGGATAAGGAGATGTACATCAACGAGGGAAACAGCTGGATAGACCCACTCCCCTTTTGGCGTCAAGATCTCGCCTGCCTAATAACAGGGAACAAGCTCTGAGTTGCTTTAACTCTCTATGTCGGACACTTGAAAGGAAGCCTGATATGAAGCAACACTTCATTGCCTTCGTGCAACATATCTTCGACCAAGAGCATATGGAGTTGGCTCCACCACTGGCAGAGGGAGAAGAGTGCTGGTACCTCCCCTCGTTCGGAGTGTATCAACCCCACAAGCTGGGTCAAATCCGAGTCGTCTTTGACTCGGGCGCCAAACATCTTGGAGTCTCTCTCAATGACATGTTACTGACCGGACCAGACCTGAACAATGGGTTGGTGGGAGTTCTGATGCGCTTTTGACGTGAGCAGATTGCCATCACTGCAGACATCAATGAGATGTTCCATAGCTTTATCATGAGGGAAGATCACAGGAACTTCCTCCGATTTCTATTGTTCAAGAACAACGATCCAACAGAGGAAGTTGTCGAATACCGAATGCGGGTCCTTGTATTTGGCAACCAGCCTTCTCCAGCGGTAACAACCTATGGCCTTAGACGAGCTGCTCCACATGGAGAGGATGAGTTTGGCCATGCAGCAAAGGAGTTTATACATAGTGTTCTATGTGGACGATGGCCTCAAATCCCTGCCATCTGTAACTGAAGCTGTTGACCTACTCAAAAAAGCACGAGGCATGCTAGCCATGTCCAACCTACACCTTCACAAGATTGCATCCAACTGTCCAGCAGTCATGCAAGCATTTGCGACTTCTGAATATGCCAAAGACCTGAAAGACCTCAACCTAGATATTGACTCTCCTCCAGTGCAGTGGAGCCTAGGATTGAACTGGGACCTAGGCCACGATACGGTCACCTTCTGAGTCACCAGCAACAAGAAGCCCTTCACACGCAGAGGTGTGCTTGCCACTGTGAACAGTTTTTTGATCAGCTTGGTCTAGTGGCACTGATCTCCATACAAGGAAAGTTCCTACTGAGAGAACTCACCCACAATAGCCCCTCCCACGTGAAAAGAGGCAGAATGGATCACTTGGAGAGATTCACTAAAAGCCCTTGTACACTTTGAGACTAGTCGTTGCTACACAAGTACATCCATCTCCAATTCCCAACGTGTGGAGCTGCACATCTTTTCAGATGCTTCTGTGAAAGCCATCATTGCAGCGGCCTATGTGAAGGTGTTAGATGAGAGTGGCACAGCCCATGTAGGATTTATCATGGGGAAAGCCAAGTGGCTCCTGTATCAGTCTATACAGTTCCACAGCTCTAGTTAGGAGCTGCAGTCCTAGCAGTTGAGATAGCAGAACTGGTGTCCAGGAGACTAGATGTCAAGTTTGATGATGTGAGGTTTTATACCTACAGCATGGTCGTGCTGGGTTATGTCCACAATGTTACCCACAGATTCTATGTGCACGTGAGTAATAGAGTGGGACACATCAGGAAGTTCTCGAACCCTAAACAGGGGAGCTATGTACCCACCAACCAGAATCCAGCAGATATAGTGACTAGATCGGTACCTGCTGTAATGCTTCCCAACACCAGCTGGCTCACCGGGCCTAAGTTCCTGCTGCTACCTATGGAAGAAGCTGCTCCTGTGGATATACACTATGACCTCGTAAACCCAGACACTGACAATGAAGTTCTATCTCACCTGGGTTCTCGGCGATTTGAGAGGTTCTCCACATGGCGGTCTCTCACCAAAGCCATAGCCACTTTAACCCACATTGCTGAGACCACCAGAGCCAAGACTACAAACCAGATCACCGAATGTAAAGGCTGACATCAGTGTTTGAAAGCCCACACACCTGAAAACCGGTCAAAAGCAAAGCAGATTATCATTGAATGTACCCAAAGCGAAACCTATCAGACTGAGATACCTTGCCTGAAGCAAGGGAAGGACGTTCCAAAGAACAGTCTGGTGAGCAAGATGGATCCTGTCCTTGACATTGATGGACTCCTGAGAGTCGGGAGCCGGCTTCAGCAGTCATCTCTCTCAGAAGAGGAGAAACACCCACTTATTGTCCCTGGTCGAAGCCACATCGGCACTCTACTCATCAACTACTACCACAAAAGAGTCAAGCACCAAGGCAAGATCTTCACGGAGGGAATTATATGCTTAGATGGCATTTGGATCATTGGAGCCAAGAGATGCATCACAAAACAGCTGCACAAGTGTGTCACATGTAGCAAGCTTCGGGGTAAGATAGCCAAGCAAAGGTGGCTGACCTCCCTTCAGATCGGCTAAGCACAGAACTGCTTTTTACCAATGTAGGCATTGACGTATTTGGCCCTTGGAACATTTCTACTCACTCGCACTCGCAGGGACGCTGTCAACAGCAAGAGGTGGGCCTTGATCTTCACCTGCCTCAGTGTGTGTGCTGTTCACATAGAGCTCATCAAGGCCGTGGACACATCAAACTTTGTAAATGCTCTACATCGCTTTCTTGCAGTCCGAGGACCCGTCAAGTTGATCCATTCCAATTGTGGCACAAATTTCAAGGGAGCCTGTACAAGGCTACATGTGGATCTTTAATCCACCCCATTCCTCCCACATGTGTAGCGTGTGGGAATGGATGATTGGGGTCTCCAGGATGATTCTGGATTCCATGCTGTCCCAAATCCAATCATCTCATCTCACCCACGAGGTCCTGTCAACTCTCATGGCAGAAGTGTCCGCCATAATCAAAGCAAGACCTCTACTATCTCAACAAATGCTAATGCTCCATCACTTCTTACTCCGTCAATGATCCTTACTCAGAAAGTCTGCAGTCCTCATCCTCCGCCAGGATGCTTCGTTGATGCAGATCTACACTGCCAGCAGTGGAGAAGAGTCCAGCACTTGGTCAATTCCTACTGGGAGAGGTGGAGGCGCGAGTATCTCTCTTCACTCAAGAGCTGTTCAAAATGGCAGAAAAGCCATCCCAACATCAAGGAAGGAGACCTGGTGCTTCTTCGGGACGCTCAGGTTAAGAGAAACTGGTGGCCTATGTCTTTGGTCACAAAAGCCATTCCTGTAAGCGACGGTAAGATCAGAAAAGTGGAGCTCAAGGTCACCAGAGGTGGGACCACCAAGACTTTCCTTTGCCCCATCACTGAGGTGGTGGTGCTCATGTCCCCATAGGGGTAAAAAGACTTCAACTTGAGCTAATGGTATTCAGTCTTTAATTGTGGTATTGTGTTCAATACCAGGCGGGGAGTGTAATGTTACATGCATTTTGCATTCTTTCTGTTTACTGTCTCTCTAGCTCCACCCCAGAGGACATTATGTGAATATCACCTGCCTGTTTGTTATTTAGATACATGGATTCCCATTAAATGTCACACAGATAGTTTCTTATTGGTTATTCATGGTCCCATTGGTAAAGAAGTTTGTGATTGGTTGATTGAAGTCACATGGGTAGTTGGCACATGTTCAGAGCAGCCATTTCCTCCCTGAAAACTGACAAGGGAAAAGTTTGATTCAGGACTTCTTTAATCTTGTTTCATCTGCCTGTGTAAGCCTTGGAGGAGCTTTGTCTGTGAGTAGATTGATTCATTTATGTTCTTAGAAATTATTTCTGCTCATATTTCATTGTATTTTACAATATTTGAATTATTTTAATGGTCATTTTTTTTGTATCATAAAGTTTCACACTCGATTACTATCACTATAACTCGACCTCACAGAGCTGTATCTTCATCTTCATGACTAAACACACGTGTAAGTACACGTTGATACCCCACTTAATGCTCCTTCATCAGTATTGAAGATACCCAGTGCTACTTCAGTCAAGTTATTATAGAGTGTATAGCTGTCTGATGACGTGTGCATCGCTACGCACTCAAGTGCCAGAATAGTGAAAAGACAGCCCAACAGCGGGTTTACACAGAGGATATCACCTGAACAAAAGAAATATTCTTCATAATCCATTCCAGTCAGTCCAGCCTGATCCCTCATAGAGCTACAAGATGGATGATGAGCAGATGTTTACAGAGGAACGGAAAGAAACTTCTCCCGAATAAACACAGGAGGGAATGTCACTAGCGAACAATACTTTTGTCACTAGGTCAGTGGCTGACAACTCAAGTTCAGACTCACAATCATCATCTGCTAGTCTAGCTGTAGCCAAAGCACGGGCTTAAGTGTGGCTGCACATGCCCGCACAGCCTTCATTCAGAAAGAAAACAAACTATTATTAGAAAAAGCTCGGATGGAGGCCGCTCTCGCTAAACTAAAGGTAGACAAAGAGATTGCAGCAGCAGAGGCAGAGGTCGAAGCTCTCATGTCTATAGTAGCAGAATTGCAAAGAGGCACCGAAGACCTAAATCTCACAGCTCTTCCAACACAATCTCCAGAGGAAAGAACCAGCAAATATATTGAGTGCCCCTCTAAAATAGGCTCTGGGCTTGAGCCTACACTAATTGACTCAACCCATATTCAGTCTCCACAACACTGTCCT
>JAPZDX010000011.1:23912797-23924762 GCA_029783625.1 Naso annulatus | reverse complement strand
GTGTAAACTTTTAGATCCAGCAGTACAGCTGATCTGCGTCTCTATGTTGCTGAGTCAGTTTGCGCATGTCAGTGAAGTCCTCAGGAAGTTCACATCACCTCACAGCACAACATTTACTTCCTGTTCTGCTGTGTTTAACCCTGTGGAAATATGTTCAATAAATATAGTTAGTCCACAAGTGAATGACAAACTGTTCATTGATCCGTTCACTCTTTCCTCTGTAGTTACTATGTGAATGGCAGGGACACGTCTCTGGAGGATTTCTTGGATCCAGATGTTCTCGACACTTTGGCCTCGAAGACCAGTGAAGTCCTGAAGGTAACGACGTGCTGCACATGAGGACAGAAACAACAACACATCTGTGTGTAATGTGCAGATGTTAACGTGGATGTTTTCTGTCTTGGTTCAGACAGTAAAGCTGGAGACCCCTGGGAAGCCGGTGTGGCTGGGAGAGACAAGCTCAGCCTATGGAGGTGGAGCTGTGGGCCTGTCAGACACGTTTGTTGCAGGATTCATGTGAGTTCATGCTAGTCGAGACAGTGGAGTCAAGAGGGATGAGGGTCAGAGAGACCTTCACAGAGAACAGGAACAGGAAGTTAGTCATCATAAGTTTTAATTTTTAGAAAAACACAGCATAGAAACTGATTCTGGCCTCTCACATGTGGATACTTACTGCTGATGCATTTTTGGGTTTTGGATTGTTGGTCAGACAAAACGAGCAGTTTAGACACAAACTGAAGGAAAAGAAGAGAACATTAACAGTGATGCAGAGCACAAGTGCTCATTTCCTGCGTGAGCGTTAGGATGGTCGTTGTTTCTCAGGAGAGCTACATGTAGATAATTCAGTTTAGTAATTACCCAGCAGCCCCGGTCTCATGACAAAACTACAAGACTCATGTGAGGTGTTCAGAGTGAAATAACATCACGTTCTCTTGAGCATTCTGCTCAGACCTAATAGAATTACTTGTGAACATGGTGTGAAGCTCTGTGTAATAAAGCTTGTTTCACTAACACACGTCTGTGTCAGTAAGGTGTTCAGAGTCTTTAACATGTTTCTGTGTCATGACTGTGTGCAGGTGGTTGGATAAACTGGGCCTGGCAGCCAAACTGGGCCTAGATGTTGTGATGCGGCAGGTGCTCATTGGCTCTGGCAGTTATCACCTGGTGGACGACAACCTGGATCCACTTCCTGTGAGACGTCATGATTTAAAACTATCTGCATGTTTACCTTTAGACACTGTGGGTTTGTTCCCAATCGCATACTTTTACTTTTTGTTTGTAGTATGTACAGCAGCTTCCCTCACAAAGTACATACTGTTGCATGCAGTATGCATGTAACTTGCATGTAACTTATGTAGTACTTAACACTTAAATGCACTGTCATCTGTCAGTCAGCTGTCAAATGCTTGCACTGTCTCTGCAATGTTTATATTCACGCGACATGTCGTGACATGTGACATATTTTCTGTTGTGCAGAGGATTGTGGGTCAGAATGGTCAGAAACCATGCTGGCTTGCATACTGCAAAATTACACTGGATGTAGTAGGACATCTGGTACTTCTGGCATACTGCCTTTCATATACTATATACCGTGACACACGAAATCTTGTTCTGGCATACTAAATAGTAGGGTAGTATGGGTATTGAAACGCAGTCTCTGTGTGTTTAGTATTAGAGGATTTCAGCCTGTTGCATCAATTTTATTTACAGTTAATAACTGTTAGAAGTCAGTAGTTGCTTTGCTAGTAAAATTCTCATGCAGTAAGATGAATTATTGCTTTAACCACCCAGTAGGTTCTTGAAATTTTCTTCTTGTTTGATAAATAGGCTGATATATATGAGTACTGCTTCTTTACTGAACAATGGTTAACATACTCCGTCTCTGTTCAGTGTGTTTCCTGCTGTGTGACATTTAACTGTGCTTCTTCTTGCAGGATTATTGGTTGTCTGTTCTCTACAAAAGGCTCGTTGGACCCGAGGTTTTGAAAGTTGAAGCATTCTTCAGCTCAGCTCGCAGAAAAAGCGTGCGGCTGTATCTCCACTGTGCAAACAAACACAGGTGATGCTGCTCTTTGATCAAGTTTCATGTTTAAACAAACATCATGCAGTAACTGTCGTTATCTCTGCAGTTACAGAGGTGGAGCCGTCACGTTGATGTCTATGAACCTGAGCGAGAAACCAGCCCTGATCTCCATTCCTGCTCTCGTCTCCTTCGGCACAGTGGAGGCTTTTGTTCTTCAGTCTGAGCAGCCGGGGGAGGAGGGGCTCTACTCCAGGTGCCATTCAATGTACCCATTTATTCCTGCGTTAGTCTGAAACCTTGTCTCCTCGTGTCATGTGAAAAATCACGTCTCATCACATGTTCTTAATGTGAAATGTTCTTTAAGGCAGCCAGAGGCAATAAAAGAGAAAACATGAAGGTCATGTGTTCCAGTTTTCCTCATCCACAACTTGCTTTTCTCTGCAGTATGTAGTGTGCAGTATGTGGTATGCAATATGTGCAATGTAGTGTGCAGTATGTACAGTATGTAGTGTGCAGTATGTACAGTATGTAGTGTGCAGTATGTGCAGTTGCAGTATGTGGTATGCAATATGTGCAATGTAGTGTGCAGTATGTACAGTATGTAGTGTGTAGTATGTAGTATGCATGATGTGCAGTTGCAGTATGTAGTATGCAGTAGGCGGTGTTGAAACAGTCTTGGCGTAGAAGCAGCACTGTGCTGACTCAGTTTGCTGCTCATGCTTATAGAGACTCAGCTTGTACAAACAAATGTTCCGTGCTTCAGAGGCGCTTCATGAAGTTAGAAAAAACAACCCTGATGATGTCACATGTGATGTAATGTGGGCTCTCAGCTCATGCAGCAGTCCACAGACTTAGATCCATCTTACCTGAGTTCAGCTACATAAACACACCTGAAGTCACAGCCGTTTGGTGAACAGGAAGCAGAATGGCTGTTTCCTCCCTCATGCAGTGTTTGTGAGAACATCTGATGTTGACGCCTGTGCTGTGGGGAGGGAAACATGTAGCGCAGGTGACACACCTGACAGGAGGCAGAGACGGTTTGGATTCAGTGAGGTTATGAGAGACCAGCAGGTGATTTTCAGCGTCCTACAGATGTGACTTTCTCGGCTGATCGACTCAGAGCTGCTTCTCTGTGAACTCGATGTTTCATGGTGGGATCAATAACAGAAGAGAAACTGCCAGCCGTCACTGCTCACACTCTGACTCTGTGTTTCTCCTGAAGGTCTGTGAAGCTGAACGGAGACGTGCTGAAGATGCTGGATGATAAAACTCTTCCTGACTTGACAGGAAGTCGTCTGCCTCCAGCTGAACACCTGCAGCTTCCTGCATACTCGCTGGCTTTCTTCGTCCTCACAGACGCTCGAGCCGCGGTCTGTGTCTGAGCGACGCGTCCACACAGACATTTTTACACAGACTGTCCTCTCTGACAGCTGCTCATCACTGGACTGAATGATGGACCAAACATTTAAAATGTAAATAATTGGTGCTGTTTTGTTTCTGTACAAACACGTTCTGACATGTACAGGAAGCCGGAGGTTCTTATTTATAGAAAAATATTAATAGCTGTACTGATGAAAGTTTTTCTGAATTCTTCACACAAAGTTCATGACACATCTCTGCTCTGACTTTCTATATTTAAAATCATGCGTGGACACACAACTGTGTTGCTCTGCAGGCAAATAAAGTTCAGTACAGTACTGAAGTAAGTGTACTTAGTTACATTTCACCATTGTGATTTAGACAGACTGCTCTTCTTTTTAGTACAGTTTTTCTCTGTTAAGGGTGATTGTGCAGCAAGGACTGTCACAACTAGAAACAAATGACACTCAGTGACCTCAAGGTGACGCTGTTTTACTCTAGGTTACTTTTCTGAGGTTCTCTCATGAGAGTTTGGCTCTTGAGTCAAAATATTTTGATTATTCAAAACTCTGAACCTGTCTAAAAATGTCTAGTTTTGTGATTTTATCTTGTTTTTGCAACTTGCTTGATGCAGATCAATGCTGCTTTATTGTTTAAAACTTCACATTATTACAGCTGTATGTATATTAAAAAAACAAGATTCTGACTTTATAAGGTTTGTGCCAGTCAGAGGGTGACGGCGTGCTGAGGTCACAGATGGAGCTGCCTGCTGTCAGAGGGGATCGTGTGAATCGTTTCCACACAGACACTTTGTTGGTTTTGTTTTGAAAGCAAAGCGACTCGGCCCAAAGCTTCCTGTTGGAGACCTGGAGATGAAATCAGCTCCGGACAAACAGACAGACTCAAAGTTTCAGGGGTTGTTGTCATTAAAGATGCTGAAATTAACAGTTTGAACTCAAATTTTTCACCTTCTGCAGCTTCTTCACTGAATTATAGACATTACAAGCAAAAAAGCTCTTTTTTAAATAGATTTTTGGAAATGTAAAATCAGTCGAACTCTCAGACTGAAAGGGTGTGAGTGTGTTGTGGTCTCTGCTGCTTCTCTGTGATGCTGAAGAGAGTTTAGGGACGGCAGCTGTCATGTTGAAGCAGGATCCAAATGTTGGGCCTGCAGAGCTCCATGTGCCTGGCTTCATGTGTGAGATGTTTGAAAAAACTCAGGATCACTGGAGGCCCTAAAACTGCTGCTGCTGATTGTTTCACATCACAGACAGAAGGAGTGAGCGACAATCCTTTTTAAGCTTCACTTGTTTATTTTATATCGAGCGCAGATACGGAACAAGAGGACAGTTTTTTCTTCTGTGAGCAGCAGTGCCATACGCTGTGGCTCCGTTGGTCTGTTAACAAAGTGACTTCCTGTTTGTGGTTCATGATGAGCTCTCTGTCAGCAGGCTGCACCTCAGCAGCTCTGAGCTTTTGGACAAAGAGCAGATCTTTAAAGAGCTGAACAGTCCAGACTGATGAGAGTTATCATCTGAAATAAAGTTTGTTTGAATGTCATGAGAAACCACCAGGTTGCAGTTCACCGCCTGCTGTTTACTGGCTGTGATGTTCTATAAATGTTATTAAAGAAAATATAATTGAATTATTTAGTATTATCTTTGTAATCGACTGCACTTACTGAACATATTTCTGTTGATATAAAAAATAATAAAGATGAGATGATAAGATTCATTCAAATGTATGTTCTGTAAAATGGATCCCTATTAAAGAAAACCTTTTGTTCTCTTTACAAAGAAGGAGACAAAAGAAAAAGCACAATTAAATATGTTAAGATTTTCCTTTAAATATTTACTTATTTAAATTAACTTAAAATTTTCACATGTATGTTTGACAGCATATGTTAGGACTGTAGTTGAAGCAGTTTGAGCAATGCCCACACGATGGCGCAACAGGCATTCTGCTCAGTTCCTCCTGTTGCATTCATGAAAGAAATATAATAATAATAATAATAATAATAATAATAATAATAATTGTTGCTCTCCACTTATCCATTTAGGCCTATTTAGAGCAGCTGCTCTGTGGTTATAGTTCAGATGAGTTTAAGTTTCGCAAGACGAACTTATAGGTTATTTTACACTCCTAACATTGATAATGTGAGGTAATTAGTTTAATGTAATGGAGGAAGCACTCAGATTGTTTTAGTAAAAGTAGTAGGCCTAACTACACAGACACACTCTCTCACAAGTATAAATGTATTAATATAGGCTAGCCTGGTCTATCTGATGTGGACAACGACAGTTTAAGAATACTCGCTGCAGCTGTGATGACTTTTTGTAGTTCTGGGTAAATTTGGATTTTCATCGTGTTTTGTTGTTGTTGTTTTTTTTTTTAAACTTTATTTATTTATTTATTTATTTCATCAATCGCCGCTCCGTGCGGCGGCAGCAGCCCGCGGGCTTCGGCCCACACGCATTAGGGATGAATGAGGAAGAAATAGGCCTACACAATGGGATCAATACCTGCAGTCTGTCTTTAAACATAACATCATCAAATATCGTTGATTATATTTGGATTAGATTATATCAAACGGAATCTAAACAATAACTAAAACTAAATACATGTACTGACGTAAAACAGTGCAGTGACGCAGGAATGGACGGTAGTGTAACATCACAGTGGGCCTGGTTGAGTAAATTAACGCTCCTCAGTTACTTTCACGGCTGCTGTTTTCCTATGACTCTCATACTTCATGTTTTAAACTTTTAGGAAATCATATAGAAACTTTTGAAAAGATCTTTTCCGTGAAACGTGCGGAGTACATTTCAGTGCCGTGTTAACTCTCCGCTGCAGTGAACTCAGCAAACCGTGAACGCCTCGTCGCATTAATATGGCATTAATACTACACTACCCACAGCCCCCCGCGTTGAGCCATGTTGTAGGAAATCCGCTTGCGGCGGATTATTGTAATCCGACAGAGGGTCTGGACGACACATCGGATCACGACAGGAAAGCAGAGCCCCGCGGCCTGTAACAGATGCACCTCGTCCGAGAATAACGGGATAAAGTTGAGATATGATCTGACGCACTGTTCGCTGCTCTTGAAGGCATCATTGGCGGTGCCCGGGCCGTTTCCTGGAGTCGCTTCATCTGACAGACACTGACAGCGGCTTGGCATCACTGCACCGTACCGCAGAGCAGATAGGAAAACTGCAATTTGTTAGTTAAACACGTCTCCCCCCTTTTCCCTTCCCCCGTCAGGCCAAACTCCAACCCGGCTCGGCTCTGTCGCCTCGTCTGCGGAGCGAAGCGCTGCTGAACCGCCGCCGCCGCCGCCGTTGACACTCAACTAGCTAGCGCGGCTAGCTCGCCCCAGCTAGCTAGCTAGCTAGGAAGGAATTTGTCAAGTTTAGTGAGGAATTTATCCGACTCTCCGACCCGCAGCCCACCAGGAGGGAGGATGTCGGCGAAAGACCAAAACAAACTCTCCACTATTGAACGGCCCATCAAAGGTGTGTGACATTTATTTCTTTGAATGTTTTTCTCGGTGCAGGAAGTTAACGGGGGCTGCTGTCACAGCTAACGTGGCTAAATGTGAGCAGGGCAGCTTAACGCGCCGCTGGATGTCTAGCCAGCCCCGTTAACAGTTAATTTCCTCGGAGTTTTTGTCGAGCCCGGTGGATCACGGTGCTAACTACCGCCTCTCCACATCACGGGGATGAGGTGGCGAGGTTGTGCAAGTCAATCAATCCAGCGACTGCTAATGAGTTAGCTTTTTAGCCTAGCTGTCCGAAGTACCAGATGTCGGCTGCTATGCATTTGACTTTCAACTGTTAACGTATACATGCAGTTCGGGTTCACGGAACAAGTTTAGTCCGACGACCGGACACCGGGCTGCCGGTCAGGGCAGCAGCAGCAGCCCGCCTCATGGGGGACGTTTACACAAGACTGCAATAAGGTCGAGTGGTGGAGCGTTTGGCAGTGGAGTGAATGTAAATGCATTAATGCAATGCTGCAGTGTTGGTAATGAATGCAAGAGGTGTGTGTGTGTGTGTGTGTGTTGGCCTGAATAAGACAACCCCTCCCTTTCTAAAGAGCTGTTTTTTTTGTTTGTTTTGTTTTTCGGAGAAAAGGACAAAAATGTTTAATTTGATCAGTAGTTGAGACACTGGATTCTGTTCATCTATAATTATATCAGCAACTATTTTTATAGTCGAACAGTCTGATTGAGAATTCTTTTTGCTTGTCTTTGTCATTACTTGGTAACATTTTTTTTTTTTTTTTTTGCACACTTACTGAGACAAAACAAGACATTTGTAGATTTGACTGTCAATAAGTGTGACACATTTTTCTGAGTTTATAAATCAAACGATTAGTAATTAGTCCTCTTGTGTTTGGTTTTGAAATACAACTAATTCACTTACGAACACACACACACGCGCGTGCGCGTGCTCAGGTGGTTGGTAGGGTCATTCATTCAGGCTAAATTCTCACTGCAAACGTTTCTGAGATGTTTTCTCCACACACTTTTATTTTCATAGCAGCTGTCACCAAACAGGATGCTTCCATTAGTGTTTAGATCTGGTCACATATAGTTATATTTATTTTATTTCTTGTCATCAGGTTGTAGTTTCTGTGCTTTTGAATTAGCTGAGCCACTCCACAATCTTCTGCGTCCCACATACAGGTACACGCACCACTGTATGGGAACCGTGCTCCATGTTTTTCAACCTTTTTTGATTTTGGAAGCAGCAAATCAGGACGGGTGTAACCAGTGGGTGGGGGTGGTGGTGTGTGTGTGTGTGTGTGTGAGTGTGTGAGTGTGTGTGTGTGTGAGACGTCACTGCAGAAGAGCGAATCAACTCGTCCTGAATCCTCACATTTTAAAGATAAAATCTTTGAGGTCGTTGCTGCTTGGTCTTTCAGTTTCTGCTTCGCTACCGCAGAATCTGAATCAAATGTGACAAAAATTTTTACCCTGAAGGCACCATGTCTGGAAGCACTACCAAAATAAAGCTTAAGTATGATTTTGAAAAATATTTGCAGAGGAAATGTAGATAAAAAGTCTTATCGGGTCACAGAGTTTTCCCTTCATAATATTTAAATATGGTATTAATAAAATATAACAACAGTGAAGTAGTGATGCTGCAGCTTCTGAAATGAGGCAGAATAGTTCATTTATAAATTTTTTATTAACTTCCTGTAAATGATGCGACTTGCAGCAGGTCGGAGCTTTTCTGTCACTCGCCGACACATGGTGGTGTTTGACAGAATTTCAACTCTTTTGAGTTAGCGCAGCCGTCGAGGCTCTGATCGTCCTGTCAGAGTTCAGTGAAGTGAGCTGCAGCTGGAGTTCACGATGTGATCTGACTGCAGGTCTTCGCCATTTAGTCAAGTAAATGGCTGTTCAGAAGTTTGGGAGATTATTGATTCTTAATAATTGTAAATGCCATCTTACCAAGAGAGAGTGAGCGAATGTGGACGGAAGCGGAGACAGGAAACAAAGCTGTGTTTGACCATGACGCCTGACCGTGAATCAGTCTGTGGTTTATCACTGAGCTCATGAGCTCACTGCAGACTGTGTTGCTGTGTTTGAGCCTTGTATTTTGAATTGTTATTTTGAATCCTGCGTCTCAGCATCTCATTGTGGTCAGGCACAAACGGAGGGGTTTGGAGACACCTGCACAGACAGCCTTTGTGATTGGTTGTGCTGCAGTCATGTGACCGTTTCACAGAAGAAAACAAACCTTTATGTATCATGCATGTATCTTTGAGTCTCGACTACCCAGCGTTATTTCAACATGGATAACAAAGTGCAGGTGTTGCTGACCTTCTTGTCTCTGCTAGCAGCTGTTGTGCAGTTAAATTCTGCCTTTCATTAAACTACTACTGCTGACATGCACAGGAGGAAAGATATTATTCAGTGAACTGTGACAGTTTCCGTGTTCAGCGGCGCCATCAGCCCTACACTGACTGGGACAACTTCATCAGCAGAGTTGTGGTTCCAGAGGAACGGCAAGAAAACTTTCTTGTGTCGGTCCACATTGGCCCTGATCGAACTGAACAAAAAAAACTGTGTACATGTGGAAGGAACATCAACAATGCGAGCGCTGGTGGATGTTTTCACAAAGGTGACCTGTATGTTGTATTAACGTCACTTAAGTAACGAGTCAAGACTCTGGAAAACCATGAATGCGTTTAGATTGTCCTGACAACATCCTGAACAGGCACTGTGTGACATTGAGTTGTCATGTGATGTGGATGTAGCCTCTGTCACACTGACGGATTGACAGCTGGCTTCTCAACACGCTTGTCTCCTGTGTGAAACAGCTACATCCTCACTGCGCTGGTTAACAACAAACAACACGACAAACACCTCAAAAATACGTCATGTTTGTCTTTGTGAACAAATAACTTTTACATTCACAGCTTAATTCGCTTCATTACTGTTCGATCAAAATGATGCAGACCATTTACATCAGTACACAAAGCACAAATTTATTCCAGCGTCTTTTTATCAGCACCTCCAACACTTTCTGACTCCAGCCTTTCTGTACAAACTCTTTGAAACCTAATAATCAGTAGAAAATTCTCTCTTCTTGAGTCATCACTGTGTTTTGGTCCTCAGGTAAAGACAGAATGAGCAAAAACATCTAAAGTTGGCCTCTCCCCCCCGACTCAACCCCACCAAAAGCACACACACCCCTCAACACAGGCATCGGGACACACCCCAGTGTACCACCTGCAGCCGTCCCAGCCTGTGTGCTGTTACCGGCGGGAGAGGACACACCCACTGCACAAAGGTTGACACCCAGAAACGTCCCGAACACAGCAAGATAAGAAAGAACAGCGTTTCTGCTGATACACACACATCACACACTTGTAGAGTGTCACAAGTCATGATGAAGACCAGAGCGTGTGAGCTGAGCGGAGTGGCATGAGTGGTGAGCGAAAGCGAAAAATTTTAGGTGGAGCTGTGAGCAGCTTTTTTAACAGTCTGGAGCAGAATTGGAGCGGCACCGCTCAACTCCGCTCCAGTGTCGCTCACATCATGTCTAGACCTGCCCGAGTGTGCGTGGTTTGTCTGTATGAGTGTGTGCAGCTCGCATGCATTTCAAATTCGTCACTGCGCGGCAGCAGGAAGCTTGACAATGGAGTTTGTCAAATTCCTCCACAAGGAAGGCGAGAAATCATACGGTTTATGAGGCTATATGAGGAAAACGACTGACTGGGAGGAAAGATGCGCCCCACAGCTGCTTGCAAGATGTGGTGGAAATTTTGTCTCATTTTTTCTTTCTTTCTTGTGAGCGGAGCGGAGCAGAGCAGAGTGAAATCTGTGTTGAGCGAAGAGCGGGATGGAGCAGAGCGGTGTGGAGAGGTGTTGAGCACTGGAGCTATGGACAGCTCCACGAGCTTTGAGCGCTGATTGGTCCCCCTCAGGCTCAGCTCATAATGCTCTGGTGAAGAGAGATTAGTTTTCTGTGAGACTTCATCGTTATTCAGGAAAATGCAACTCGTTGTTCCTTCAACCAGCAGGTCAATGTCGCCATGTTCCTGTGGCTGACGGGCAGCCACGTCTGATAGGCTCAGAGGGTTTGGAAGGCTTAGGAGTGTAAAGCTGCAGGAGAGCATCACATCGTTAAAGCTGCCCTCTTAAAGCTGCTGGTCAGTCAGGAAGTCAACACACACACACTCACACAGGAACAGCTATTGTCTGGTTGTACTCACTCAAGTCTCCTTATGTACAATAACACAATACTGCTGTAAAAATAATTGAGGTATTTCGCGACGTGTTGCACAAGAACACGATTGAATTTGTCGATAGTAACAATTTAAGATTTTACAGAGAATTTTTTCAAATCCACCCATGTAGACATAAATTTGTATTATGATTTTAATGTGTAATTATCAAAAATACTGTGCAATTCAGATTATCCATCCATCCAACCATTGTCTTCCGGTTGTGGTGGCAGCAACCTCAGTTTGGCACTTCAGACATCCTTCACCCTGGCAACACTCTCCAGTTCCTCCTGGGGGATCCTGAGTTGTTTACAGTCCAGATGTAATCCTTCAGTGAGTTCTGGGTCTGCCCCACGCGCTCCCCCCTTTTGGACTTGCCTGGAAAACCTCCAAAATGAGACGTCCAGGAGGCATCCTACCCAGATCCCCACCCACTTCAGCTGGCTCCTTTGGATGTGAAGGAGCAGCGGCTCTACTCCGAGCTCCCTCTGGATGTCCGAGCCCCTCACCCTATCTCTAAGGCTGAGCCCAGCCACTGAAGTTGTTCCGATACCAGTATTCGAAAATGCAGCCGATACCATCAAAAATACTGGTATTGGTGTTGGCGAGTACACCAGTCTGTGCACCCATCAGATACCGTACCACGTTATTTATCAGCAGTAAGAAAAAGTACGCAGCTATTTCTAGGGATGTCCCGATTATATTTCTTTGCCTCCGAGTCTGAGTCATTTGATTTTGAGTATCTGCCGATACCGAGTCCTGATCTGATACTTTGGCAATGCATTAATGCTGTTCCATCTAACCTGCACATCCTGCTGCAGGCGCTTGACTTCCATCTTCAGA
>JAPZDX010000011.1:23776928-23790578 GCA_029783625.1 Naso annulatus | reverse complement strand
GCATTTACGTGATGTGACCCACTCACCTAATCATTATTTAAGGTTAAACGAAAGGCTATTAACGTAAAAATGAAAAACACGTATTTTTTGCCATCGAACAAATTACTTTTTATTTTTCAATAATATTTGCAAACATTGTACAATACCTGCAGCTCAACAAGCTCAGCTTAGATAAGTGCAACGACAACAAACACTTCCTGTCTAAATCAAATTAAATTAAGTGAAATCTTTTAGTAAGCCTAAACCTGCAGTTCAATAAGGACAGTCTCTGAGTGAGCCTAAACCTTCAGTAGAGGCACAGCATAAATATCTGAAGTTTTTCTGAAAAAATTTCAAGTGGCTGGGACCCTTTTCTTGTCAAGTGACCCATGGACACTGCTCATGCCAATTTTCATGCTTGTATCACCAACTGAGTGATTCTGCCTAAAATCAGCTCTTAGCTGCTCCACTAACACACGCACTTGCACACACACCCACACACACACACACACACACACACACACTCCAGCTTCATGAATGTTCTGCAGCTCAGTGGAACGATCTCTGATGATCATGATCAGTTGTAACTCTTGCTGTTCATGTTAGCGCAGCGGCTGCTCTTCACCTGACGATCACTTTGTACAAAGAGCCATCATACATGTGAGCAGAGCAACGGCACATGGAGCGACACGCCTCCTTCCCCTTCCGTCTTGGGTAAAAACAAAGGAATCTGGACTCTGGCACCAGGTTCAAAACCCTAGTGGAATCATACCTAACAGCTGCTGCATTGTGTTGTGTGCATCACATACCAAAAAAACAACAACAAAAAAACAAACAAAGCAAAACATGCCGTTACGATTTTCTTTATTTTGCAAAAAGTTTAATGTCTAAAAAATGCCCCGTTTACAGTGCTTATTGTGCAGATGAACACAAATAAGGCTTAATGTAACGTATGCAGACCACTATAATACTACTAAGAACTGCTGATAGTGGTGCATGTGTTACATTATGTCATATTTGAGTTCATCTGCCTAGGAAACGCTGTAAATGATGCATTTTAAAGCGTTTTTCTTTTTTTTTTTTGCAGTATTCAGTGGCTTTCCGTCATTTTTTTCTTTTTTGGCGGGGGCGGGGTATTTTGGATGGAATTACCGTTCTCTTTATTCACAGTATTCAATCACAGACATCTTGGTCATAAACTACATTTGGAGCCACAACTCGCGTTAAAAATCACAGTAACCAGCACAGGAAACCTTGCTGTCAGATGACCAGGCAAGCGCTCTTTTAACCCTCTGCACATCTACTCAACACAGACGAAATCCCGTATGCACAGTCTCGCTACATGCTACTTTAGCCACTACCACAACAACTAGCCAGTCGTCATGGACTTCATTTCAAAAGTATACAAACTCATAGTAGTAAATAAATTAGCGTTTTCAGCGCTCGATGCTGTGTTCCGTCATGTTGACGATGTTTTAACGTCCAGCTGATGTGCTGAAATGAAATAAAGAAAACATACTCCAGTGCTGTGAAAAAAAGGACTTTGATTGGTGACCGCCATTTTGTTATGCTAAGATAGCATCTGCACATACATCCCGCTTCCAACAAGATCCCGTTTTTTCTCAAGTAAGCGAAAAAGGAAAGAAAAAGGTAAACATAAAGATGTTTGTTTGTTGACTGTCACCGGGATGAAAATGTTTTCTTTACGTATTGAAAGCAGCACTTTTATTGAGAATTTATTTTGGTACTACAGACACAATTTTGTTTTCATTTAAATTTTGATATGTATTTTGATGCCTTATGTTGCTACACAAATGCTGTTTTATTTGAATTTTGTATGTCATGCTGCTGTGACAGCTGTTTTGTAATAGGCTACACTTTTTTACACATAAATATAGCTATCCATTAATTTCTATTATCCTAAATAAAAATTTTGGGGGGACCCACTGAATTTCCTAGGGGCCCACTCAAATCACCACCTGTGGGTCCCGGGGACTCACTACATTGAAAACCTATCAACATCACTGTATGTGTGCTCCTCATACCCAAAAGAAATGTAGTGTTCTTATTTAGGCTATTAAATTCGCAGTGTTGGATATTTTGAATTTACCGGCAGTCAGTGTGGAGGGTTTATTTTCACTCAAACAGGGGCACGGCCAGGAGGCGTTGCTCTCATGTATAACACACCTGCACCCACCTGTAGCTTTCAACTGAGGCAGCTTTGCCTTTGTCTCTCCCTCTGCACCTGTTACTTTTCTCAATCTAAATTATTGAGGTGTTTTTCATAATAAACATGAATTTGTGATGTTCAGTGTCAGATTCACCAGTAAGACTGTAAAGAATGTTCATGTCGTCCTGAACGTGTTTTTAAAAATTATTAAAATTGTTTCACGCTCTTATAAACTTTTTACAAAATGACACAGACGATTTGCTTTTGATGTCATTTTCCTGACAGAGCCAGATGTTCAGGTGTGACATCACCGACAGAGCTGCTCTGTGTGTGTGTGTGTGTGTAAGTGAGCTGAACACTTTTCTGTTTCCTGACGTTTTTCAGGTGAAGAGTTCTATGAGACGTCTCCCTACGAGCCGATTCATTTCTCAGAGGAATTCCGACATGCCTCCATCATCTCAGGTAATGCTGCCTGTGCGTGCGTGTGTGCGTGTGTGTGTGTGTGTGTGTGTGTGTGTGAGAGTGATATTCTGTGGGAAGTGTCAGGGGATTACCAAGAGGAACAAATCTGTGCAGTTCTCCTGCTGATGAATATGAACTGAGGATCCACCCCCCCACCCGCCTGCTCCATCTGAGTATGTGTGTCTTTGTAGTTACAAATGAGTGTGTGTGTGTACGTGTGTGTGTGCGAGACTCACACTGAAGAAGTTTTATCATGAAATCTGTTCTGACGTGCCTCGACACATTTGTCATTTTGTGATGTAGTTAATATCAACTGATTGTAGTTTCTCACGTAAAGGTCAGTTTATGGGAGCTGCTCGCCTGGTTTTACAGGTCAGTTTACTCATCTTGGTCCAGCTCACTCAGCAAAAACTAAATTTTGGAGGAGAGTATAACCCAGATGACATCACTACATTTGTTGGCTATACTGACCACTTTGTGCTGTTTGTAGATGGGGATGATGGTGGTGGATCTAGAGCCGGTGGGGAAGATCCAGAGGAGATGGAGAGCAAAGGAAAGAAATGAGTTAAAGTGCTGAATGTACAAGTCGGCATGAGTGTTGAAGAATGAGCCTGAGTTCATTTGTTTCTTTTCACTCAACAACTGTAGAAAGTGCCTGATTGTAAAGGGAATCTGGAGATATTTCAGTTGGAGCAGATGACGTACATGTACACACTGCACAGAGAATTTGGCCACATGCGTCTCAGTCTACCTCTGAATGAAGTCTATCGATCGGATGTCAACATGCATTGATGATGCATCAGGTGCACTGTGATCAGACCACTTTAACAGAGGAGTCAGAATGGCTGTAGCAGGAGTTGAGTTGGTGTGGTGGTGTGTGTTTGCTGTGTCTGACATAACATGAAAATATAAAACACACACACACAAACATATCATTTGACATAAACAAGTGCTTTAAGGGAAACACACACACACACACACGATGTTTGAAACACGTTGACTCTCCATCTGCAGTCCGGTGATCGCTCATACTGGACCTGCTGCACAACACACACTCTTTCTCTGACTGTGTGTTCGCTTCACACACAATTCAGACGAGTGTTTAAATGTCAGAAGCCCCGAGCAATACATCGTCATTTACACTTTCTCTGGGTGTGTGTGTGTGTGTGTGTGTGTTCAAACAGCTGTGAAATAGACTCGCAGCTCTGTAAATTGGGTTCTGCTCTCTCAGATTAACACAACACAAGTACAAACATGGCCAAAGCAGGAGAGCTGCAACCAACGCAACTTCAAAAGCACTTCCTCCCCATCGCTCTCCTCCTATGTCTCTGTTTCTCTCTCTCTCTCACACACACACACACACACACACACACATGCACGAGCAGAGTGTGCAGTGGTGCAGGTGCTGTGTAACATTTCAGTTATTTCCAATGTCAGACGTATTGCATTGCTGGAAAACAAGACATCAGTCTCCACACGTGCTCGTACATGTGCAGGACTCATGCTGTGTGTGTGTGTGTGTGTGCTGAGACTGTCTGCAGTGTGTGCGTGTCTCTCACATCACCTGTCTTCTGGAATCTGAAAGCATGATGTGAAGATGCAGAGTCAGAGAGCGTCCGAATGCTCAAAGCAGATAAAGAGGAAACAAGACAGAGGGAGCGAGGAGGGAGGGAGCGATAAGAGGATAATACACAAGTGTGTTAAATAGCAGTGGCAGAAGAAAGAGCACTGGAACATTAAAGTATGTTTCAGACAAGAGTGGCACAAATTGATTGCAGGGCAGGGCTAGGCGTGACAGAGTGTTGGTGAGTATGGAGCTGGATGTGGAGTTGAACTGTAGCCTGCAGACTTTAAAACATCAGCAGTGAGAATATTTTATTTATCAGGAAGTAAACAGTGTTTGCAAATAACAATAACTAACTGACTGCCATATTACAACCAGTATTTAATACCTAAGACAGCCAGAACCAATATCATAAAGACAATATGAAACAATGTGTTGGTGTTTCTGATGAACCTGCACACAATCATGAGCTGAATCTGCTCAGCTGAGCTTTCTATTGACTTTCAGCTCACTGAGTACGTTTACATGCATGCAATATTCTGTTTTTGCTCGTATTCTGAAAAAGACAATATTCCAACTAAGCTGTTTTATTGTAAATGTAAAGCAATATTCCACTAAAATTCCTGTTAACATGCAGCCGCACAAACTCCCATCGACATAATGATGAACATCCTGTTTAAATGCTGTGAAGGAATTTCCAAACTGCAGTGTGTTGTTCGCTCATGTTTGCCCCTCTGCAAGTTTTGCAAACTGTTGTCTGGTTTGTTTAAAAGCACAAAGCTGACCATATGCCCTAAAAAGGCACGAGGGCGTGTGTCACACACTGCCGAAAGAACTTGACTGAGGCGCATATTCTGACTGTGCCTTATCCTTGTCCAAAAGCTCCAAAAACATGATGTGTGTCAAATTCTGAATATTGTTGTACTGAGCATAAAAGTAAAAAACCAGTGTGCATGTAAACTTACTGAGTGTTTGTCTGGACGTGAATAAAAAAAAACCAGCGTTGTTTTCAAAGTGTCTCACTGTGTTTTTCCACCAAACTGACTCTGGTACCTAAACTGGTTCTGTTCTGGATTCTTGGAACTTTGGTGCTCTCTAGTGAACCATTCATTCATTCATTCATTACCTTTATTTAACCAGGCAGGTGTAATTAAGAACGGATTCTTATTTACAATGACGGCCTGACAGGTGACAAGGGCCACTTGAAGGAAGGGGGTAGGGTAGGGAGTAAAACACAGTAAAACATAAAAATCATAAAAACACAACAACAACAACAACAACAACAAGCAAGGTCATAAAATTACAACAACAACACAGTCAGGCAGTATTACATGGTAGAAAAACAGTTGCAGGAGTCAGTGAAAATGACTGAGAGAGCAGCCTTGAAGGCAGGGATGGGAATGAGCTGGTCCAGTTTGAGGGTTTTTTGCAGAGCATTCCAGCCACAGGCAGCAGCGGACTGAAATGATGCAAGACCAGTGGAGGTGGAGGTTTTTGGCATTTTTAATTGGATGTAGAGTGAAGACCGGGTATTGTGTGTGACCGACAAAGGGTGCAACAGGTGGTGTAGATAGGGGGGTGTAAGACCAAGAAGGGTTTTGTAGATGAAGGTAAACCAGTGCATGTTCCGGTGGGTGTGGAGTGAGGGCCAGTGGACCAGAGAGTACAGAGTGCAGTGATGTGTACTGAAGGAAGCATTTGTGGCAAACCAGATAGCAGAGTGGTAGAAGGTGTCAAGTTTGGAAAGTATACCTTTGCATGCAGACCTGTATATGATGTCACCATAGTCAAGCATGGGGAGAATGGTCAAATTGATGAGGGTGAGTTTGGCAGAGGTGGTGAAGGTGAGACGGTTCCTGTAGAGGAACCCGAGTTTGGCCTTTACTTTAGATTGAAGGTTAGAGATATGGTTGGAAAAGGATAGTGTGCTGTCTAACCAAATGCCCAAGTACTTATAAACTGAAACCTGGTCCAGAGGAGTACCAGTGCTGGTGGTGATATTGAGGTCAGGGGGGGGCTTAGCACCCTTACGAGAGAACCACATAACCTTGGTTTTCGAGGTATTCAAAGTCTGCAGTCTGCATTTTCACCAGTTTTGAGTGAAATTATGAGGATCAAAGATACGTCATCAAGAGAGGGCGTTGCACAGCACACAGGGTCCTGTAGAACTTGACATGAAAAACCCGCCGTTTTTAGGTCCCAGCTGGGAACCAACTTTCTGGGTTCTGAACCAATTTAATTTTGGTGAAAATGCTTGGAGTGGTTCAAAATCGAGTGCGTGAACAGAACCAGTTCCATGTTGGTGGAAACACGCTGTTAGATGAGCTGCTGAACAAAGTGAAGCATTCAGCAGCTAAGCGCAGATTTCTCCCTTAGGAGCAACATGATGCAGCGACGGAGCCCCGTGAAAGTGGTGGGGGTTGAAATTGTTCCAGTGGAACATTTGCATTTGAGCAGGCTGTGCATTTAAATGGTTAAATCCCAGCAAAAGAAAACAGCTGTTAGTTTGTTATATTCATACTGTTAGCAGCCAGGTACCTTTCTTAAACACTCATAACTTCATTTGTTGGGGTAGCTTTATTTGCACTGTGCAGGTTTGTAGCTCTGAGGCTGTCGTTTCATTTGGCCATGAAGACTTTGAAAACAGCGTCACGCGGGTGGTGAAAGGGGAGGAGTCTGATTAAAACAGTCAGCCAATGACAAGTTTAGCCCAACAGCCAACTTCCTGTGTGTCACACTGATTGTGATCGTTCAGACTCGCTCCTCGCTGCATGGAAACTGTTTTCATGTGACGTCACAAACAGCCGAGGATACAAATAAACTGAACAACCTGAAATCATTACCATGTTGTTTGTGTCCTTGAACACTCTGCGATTTTTTAAATCAGACACAATCACTTCACAGCTGATGATCAGGCTCTTCAGCTCTCTGCTCAAAATAAATGTCTCACTTCTTCATTTCCATCGTCTTCATTGTGAACCTCTATCAAATCTGCATCCATCAGAAACTGGCAGACAATCTTATTTCACTCAGTTGTCCATGCAGCACTGAAGCCTGTCTGTGGCTCTCCAAAAACCTGTCTCTCTCCGTCACACGATGCTCTGCAAGGGCTCGGAAGCTGTCTCACTGAGGCTTCAGCCTTTACAATCCTGTCTTCAAATTCTTCTAGCTGCTGAGTGACACAAACCAGCGTTGACTCCTTTGTTTTTAATTACTCAATCATTCGTTAATCTTTTGATTCAAGTAAACTGAATCAACATAGTGAGTAGTTACATACTATCAAAGATAGTCAATATTACCACAGAATACTCTAGTGCATACCACACCAGTGCTGTGAAATGGTACATACACTTCCTGTCTCCTAAGTGGGTGGAGTCTCGTCTCCCATGGAGACAGTTAGGAACCACCATCCCTCCTCACCTTAAGTGTTATAACGTCGTGTGAATGGATCAAAGCAGATGGATTTTGTGCTGCATGATATTTGTTTGATGTAAGTTTAAACTTTTAATTCATGGTTTCACCTGTAAGACCATTTAAGACGGGAAGCGCTGAGATCCTAAAGTTCACGAGAATGTGTTGCTGAGACAGAGACAGGTCTGGAACAAAGTTAATTTTCTCCTGATTTGTGTTTCTGACAATTGTCATGTTTGTGTCAGAATGTTCAGAAGAAATATGTCTTGTGAAAAATGGGTCCAATATGTATCTTGGTGATGTTGGGGCGAAGAATTGGTCACAATCTGTGATCACGTTCATTTCTCCCAAAGATACTTCCTGTTCCGTAAAGGGACGGAGACGTGGCAAAAAACCATGTGACACTGATGCAGGAAATGAACGGTCAGTGGGAGGTTTGCTTCCTCTTAACCATCTCTGATTGTATGTCCTCATTACTTTGTGATTATTCTATTAATATGATGTTTAATGAGGCTCATAAAGTGAAAGAGTTCAGCATGTCGATTCATAGATATTTATGAACAAACCATTTTCCATTGGTTCATTAATACAGTATCAGCCTGATCATCTACTCAGTATTTTTTGCACTCCTCAGTTCACATTCAGGAATCACTCGTTAAGGCTTTATTAGTTATCAGGTCGTTCCTGAGCCACTTTGAGTCCTGTATTGTTAAGACGAGGCAAAGGAGGGAGTAGAAGAAGGTGAAGAGGAAATGTGAGACGAGAGGCTGGAGAAGCAGCAAGCAGAGCAGATATCGATCCACAGGGGAGAAAACAGGGAGGCGTTTCCTCCTGACAGCTTCATCTGTGTGTGTGTGTGTGTGTATTTTCTCATATTTCTTCACAGAGGCAACATTTTGCTGCGGCTCACCTTTTTAAAGTCGCAGTGAAATGAAACATGACCTTTAAATATGTTAACATTGTGTTGGAGCACTTCAGCACCTGAACTGTCCTCAGTGCTTCATTTGCACTTTTCAGCTCTTACTCCTCTTCAACTTGCACTTCAGCTGCTTTTACACACTCAAACGTCATCCGACACTTCTACTGCTTTCATCGGTTACTCTTTAAATTGCATTCAGACTGCTTTCATGTTTGATGTATCTTTTTTAGCTCACACTTCATTTACTTTCAGTGCAAACACGTCAACTTACAGTTTCGCTGCTTTCAGTGACACTTCAGTTTTGATGTTTTGCTGTTTCAGTTTATGCACATGAGCATCAGTTCCTTTCTAGAATCCACTTCAACACAACAGCTAAATTCCTTTAACTCTTTTATTGCTTGAACTGTAACTCATACATCAGCTTCACTCATTCATAAAACTGCAATTTCAGCTCCTTTCTGGACTTTCATTTGAGCTCATTTCATTGTATTCCTGCAGCAGCACCTCAATTCCATCACATTAACTGACACTTCAAACCCTTTCAGGTCACATGATTTCAAACAAAGAAAAGAAAAACACACTTTAGCATTTAAAACTCTCAGGACCTCTGTTTGAGCTGCCATATCTATTTCTTTCAGTGTTTGAATTCTAAATTATCAGCAGTGAGCGCAGTCAGATTTTCTCCAAAGAATTCAGCTTTTTTCTTCAACTTCTGTAACTTAAGGGTTTATAAAAGATCTAAAAACTGAATTTGTCTTCTACTGCTGCTCTGCTTCAAAGTCACAATGAAATTAAAACATTAATCTGGCTCATTTTGTGTGAGAATACACTTTGGGCTCTTTGGGGATTAACAGCGAGTTGAAAAGTTACATCAGTCCTAAATGTTCCCGGCAGCCATTGAATGATGTGAGTGTTGAGTTTTCCTGTGGGGAGTTTAGCTGCAGCTTCTGGGTCTGTGTGATGAGGTAAAGACGGAGTAACACACATGAAGAAAAGGAACTGAAGTGAAGTGAGTCTAAATCTGCCTCAAAATCTTTACGTTTCCAAGTTTCCAGAGCTAAAGGGAATCACGCCTGCCGCATGTTTTCCATATTTACTTTGACAGAACGCTGTGGTTTGTTTGAGCAGAACTTATGAAAAATGTAAATGTCATGATTTTGATTGTGGCGGTTGGATTGGGAGTAGCTGTTGGACTAAAATTAGTTTATCTTTGTGATGTATTAAAGGGTAATTAAGGGATTTTTTAACCTGGGCCTTATTTTTCCATATTTTGGGATCTACATGGCAGAAAAAATAATTTTTGAAATCGGTCCAATATTGGATAAGATCACTCCAGCCGGTGGCCGCCCTGAAATCCGTGCATTAAAAATGATTATTTTACTACTGGTTTGTACTGTTGTGAAAAGTGCCTAAGAACATTTTAAAGACGACTTCTATGCGGAGATAGACTTGTGTTCGTGTGTTGTTTGCAGCCGGGGGGGCATGTCTTCCAATGCAACAGAGGGAATCACACTGAATCTGATCAGCATAGGTGAAATCATTTGAGATACAGAGGCACTGCTAGCAAGAATTTCTCTACAGCCATGGCAGAATATTTAGCCAATTTGGAGAATGTGGACAAGATATTTGATTTCGATGGCAGCCGGAATTTATAGGAGCCAGAATATACGGATAAGGAGCTCTTTGAAACTGAAGAGAGGACGAGGAGAGAGAGAGAACGGGCAGAAGAAAGCGAACCAGCTGCTGCTGAAAGGCAGCAAATTTTGGAAGACTGGTGGTGTTCCTGCAGGTGCTGTGACCCAAAACCCACAGAGGACAAATGCCTTTGTTGTAAAGAGAAAATTGTTCAATGAGTCCATCTATGTGGACATTATTATAACTGACGGTGTGCATGGACTGAAAAAAAGGAAATAAAAGTAACTTTATATTGTATAGTCAGTCATAACTTGGCTGATACGACAGGCTTATTGACTGACTGTTTTAGTCATAATTCTGCCATGCTTCGTGTGTTACATTACTGATGCTCTGTAAACACAGTAACTGAGCCATCGCCTCCACTCTGTTGGTAGCAGGTCCCTCCACTCTTTGAACAGCAATTTTCTTTAGGAAAACATGCTTGGGTTTTTTTTCCTCTGGCAGAAGTCACCCGCATCAAATGGTCACTACAAGCCTGATGGTCTGCAAGACGCAGTGTACGGATGGGAGTATTTTCATCCATTCGTAACACTACCAGCCACAACCTCCATGTGTCCCTATCCAACAATGGCAGTCTATGAAAACTGCACGAAGTGTAGCTCACCATTTTGTTGGTACAAGTCGGATATGTACCAATGCAAAGCATTGTTTTATATCACTTAGATAGCGCTCAAACACAAAAATATCTTTCTCATGAACTCTTCTCAACTTTCTCAGTGTCTTCCTCCACAACAGCTCATTCCCAGTTCCCGCGGGATCACAAGACACTTCCGCTAGAGCTACGCTTCAGTTTGGGTGGTGTTGGAGGACTCTTCACACACTTATCACATCAATCCGAGCCAGTTTGTAGCCAAAATAATCATTTTTAATGCACGTAATTTGACGTTTACGATTGCCAAGCAGGGTCAAGTCTGTAGCTTCTGGTGGTAGCCAGCTGGAGTGATCTTGTCCAATATTGGACCGATTTCAAAAATTCTTTTTTCTATCATCCATATTCTATCCAAAAAATGGAAAAATAAGGCCCAGGTTTAAAAATCACAGAATTACCCTTTAATGCAGTTTGGATGCAGTTTCAGTTCATGTAATTATGTTGTTGTTCTTTAGAGACCATCAACAGAAAATCATGAACCTGGTTTTCATAATAATTTTAAATATTCATACATTGAAGACACACTGAAATAAAGAAAAGTATTAAAAAACTTAATTGGCACAAACTTCAATAAAATTTTAGGCAATTTGTTTGTAACTTAATTTCTTAAATTTTGGACTTGTGTTTATGCAATTTCATTTTTTGTTAAACTGAACTTTCAAATTTTACTTTGTTAATGTATAACACGTTTTACAGATGAGCTTGGATTATATTTTTCAGTTTTTATTATTTCTTTTGTCGACCTTCTTCCTCTCTGACAGCTTTAGCTCTGTTGCTAATAGTCATAACATCATATTGAGGAACAGCATTCATCGGGGTGACCTGTTTGACTCTAAGGCTTTTGAGGTTTTCACACCTCAAAGTTCGTATCAAAGTTCAGGTTTTTTTGTTACGTTGTGTACATTTGATTTGTTTAGTTTTTGTTCCACACTGTAATTATTATGCAAGCAGACTTGAAACTTTAGCATGACAAACCTGACAAACCAAGTTGTCATAAAAAGACTGACACACCATTGTTCTCAGAGCATCGCACACTTCTGTGAAACTTTACTGCCGGCACATTTTTTTTTGGCATTGCTCTCCCGTCCTTATGTATCCTCTCTCTTTCATCCTCTCAGAAAACAGCTGAAAAGCCTTGAAATTCACAGTTTTCTCCAGCTGACTGTTTATGAAGTCATCAGAGCAAATGTCAATCAGGTATTTGGTCTCGTCTTCTCCCCATGTACTCCCATGACTCATTTTGTTTTGGTGCCTTGTCCTTCCTTTGTTTTCCAGCTGAAGTTCTGACGTTAGCCTGTTGTGACTTCCTGTAATTGCTCCAAAAGTTCCAACCTTTCAAAATAATTATTTAACACCAGCATCAAACCGAACCATGCTTCAGTTTGATCCAAACTGAGACCACCTCTTTCAGCTGGATCAAGGTCCAGCTGTTTGGTCCGGACGAGGTTTCACATCTGTTTTTTTGGTCCCCATCAAACTGAAAAGTCTAAAAATCCGGACCAGCGAGGGAGGTGTGAAAGCACTGTAATACTTTGAACATATGCGTGCAGAAAGTGTTTGATAAGTTCAAAGTTAAAACTGTGCAAAGGACGATGAAGATGAGTGTCACTGTGTGTCTCTGCACTGCAGGCTGATGCATGGCGAATTCTGTTTTTAACTATGATATATGAGTCATACAAATATAACTCAACTCCTGGTCCTGTTTTGAAAGGTCAGCAGTGGTTAGTTTATTAAATCTTAATCCAACAAGTTGCTTCTGTCACAAATGATAAGTTTTTAAATAAACTAACCTTAATTTGCTACATTTGTCCAGCAGTAAAGTCAGATGCTAAACTGACGTGTCTGAGCAACGATCACATATACGTCAACAGAGTCGACTGATTTAATCTATCAAAGACATTTTTAACTCTGCAGTGTCTGAAATATTTAGATGCATGTTTACACTGTATAAACTATCAGGGCTGCAAGAATCACACACAGTGTTGCACAGCGGGTTACCAGATCAGCAGGTCCCGTGTCACTCCTCACTCTGTCACTCATCCTTCTCTAATAGCACTTTTTGGAGGAGACGACGTGTGACCTTATCCTGACTGCTGGACGGAACAAATGGCTTTTCACATCTGCAACACCTGGGAAAACAAGTCTGTGCGGCTCCCCTTTAAATTATGTCTCCAGAAGAGTAGTGATGCGTCCTGTAGGTTCACTTTGTAAGAGGAGAAGCCCACAGAGAGCCGTTCTGCAGCGATGTGACACACGTTAGTGTTTGCTCAGGGCCCAGTTCTCCTGGACTGCAGCGTCTGCTGCCCTGTTCACATCCTCCTTTATTCTTTTCAGTTTCTCTCTCTGTCAAAACCCGACCTCTTTTCCTCTTTCCCTTCTCTTCTTCACCCCCCCATCCCCACCCTCAACGCCCACTTCCTCCCTCCAGTTCTGCTTTTGACCTTGTTAGATCATGTCTCAGTGGTGTGTGTGTGTGTGTGTGTGTGATAGAGACGGACGCTGGAGCACACAGTGTTTTAATAAAACATTATGTGAGTGAGTGGTGTGTGTGTGTGAACACCCCAGGGCAGGGCTTTGTGTGTTGATCCTGTTGAGGTTGTGTGTGAGAAAGATAACAGGACAACCTAGGGCAACTCTCTAATTGGCCCGCACTCCTGCCCCGGATACTTGCTCTCCTTCCCTCTAAATATATCCGATCCCTTTCATACGCTGCTCTCCTATTGCTGCTGCTTCTCCTTCTTCTATCTGCGGTGCTGTAGTGTGAGCCAGGCAATGCATTAAAAGGGGGGGGGGGGGGGGCG
>JAPZDX010000011.1:23584211-23597573 GCA_029783625.1 Naso annulatus | reverse complement strand
TGTAATTACCAGGTTCAAATTCAATGTTTACAGTATGTAAGGGCTGCAGGTCTTTTTTGTGCTATATTACCCAGCAGAGTGCTCTAACAATTCACCAAAACTTTAACCCATTCATGCTCTCTGAAGTATCTGTGTTTGAACTGATGTGTTGTTTAACGTTACACCGTAAAATGGACACGAGCAAAGCCATCCCGACTGGACAGTCACAACACCAAAGCCTCTGAGAACAGTGTATGAGAGTATTTTGGGTTCTTCACTGTAAATGACAAAGTAATTAACGTTCACAGAAAGAAAGAATTATATTGTTTGACGGCACAGTTTAAATTGCTGAATTAAGCTTGCCACTCAAGTGAGCTGAGACGGGCCGAGACACGACAGACGAGTGTAGCTGGACCAAAGTGAGTTAACGTAAACGTTGGAGGCCGGGCTGCAACCTGGTGGTGCCAATTTTATGCTCCTTGCTACTGTGGCACTAAAAAAAGTGTGGAGATAGTGGAATAGGACAGAAATGCATAGTTCTTTTCCCCCTTTGGAGGGTGTTGGGGGGTCGGCTAATGTTAGGATTAATTCAAAGGAATTTCTGCCACTTCAAAGTTTGTTTGAATGTGGTGTTTGGGAAAAGTGACAGCTCTACTACTGCTACACCAACTGATTAGCTTTAGATGTGATGTGATGTTAAATGGTATTTGAGATATTTAATGTTTTGTGATTTTTTTGTTAATTGTATTAACCACGGCAACTATTTTTGCATGTCTTGTAAGCCCATAAGGGCACTTTGCGCATGACACGTAAGTTAAGAAAAATCAATCATTCAGTCAATCTTTACTAGTTCTACGATTTATCACTGAGATGTCAGCATTCCACAGTACATAATTGTACAATGTCTTACCCTCCCACGGACAGCTCTGCCGCTGCTGCTAGTCACATGTCCTAAGCTAACTAGCTAACTAGCTTGTGGATTCCCTTATCCACCAGGGCACATATTGATTGTTTTTATCTTTAACCTTTACCTGTGATAATCAACAGGTGTACATCCTTTATACATCGTTATTGCCGATGAAATAAAATGTTTACTTTGATACACAGTCGACTGCACTGGTTGTGGCAGGAAGCGTGTGCGTGCTGGCTGGCTGGCTTGCAGTGGTGGTGACGCTGGGACAGCTTCAAAGAAAATGTGTCTGAGTGACTGTGTGTGTGTATTACTGTATTTTTCTTAATTTAATGTGTATTTACATGTTTTTTTTTTTAAAAATATTTCAATGAATCATTTGGCTGCTACAGCCACCAGGGGGCAAATTTGAGTTGGCCCAATACCCAGATTTGTTTGAAATATATCCACCAACACATCTATCAAATTTGGTGCTTTTATCACAAAATGAACAATGGTTGTGACGTCTTGAGCTAGGCCGCCCCACTAATCTGGACAAATCAAATCTTATTTTTTGTGTTGAAATGTTGCACAGCTGACTTCCTCCTGTCCTGCTCTTTCCTCACAGGGTGGCATCGCGTTTGTTTTGATGAAGGGAGTTTTGAAGGTGTATTTCAAACAGCAGCAGTACATCATACAGGCCAACCGCCACATCCTCAACTACCCAGACAGACACGAAGACGGACAGACTGAAGGTGGAGACGATGACACGGAGGACAGTGGGAATGAATAGTTTTATTAGCTCTGATTAAGGCGAGTAAATAAAGACTGTGGTGCAGGCAGGGAGCCAGAGATGATGATATACATAAAGGTTAGATTTGTTTTAGCATGATACAAAAAGCAGAACTTTGATCTTTTAATCTGAGTTCAGTGCTTATAAAAGGAGTTAGCTTGATGAGTCTTCAGTGGAGTCACCAGTGACCAGAGCACTGTGGACGAGCTTCCATCTTAAGCCTGATTTATGCTCCTGCGTTAGCCTACGCCATTGAGAGTGTTGGTGCATGTGTGTCGGCGTGTGTGCGTTGCTCTGCAGTCAGATAACTTTGTGTTGACTTTGTGAATGTGGTTCTCATTACCATGAACAATAATGAGTGTATCAGTTGGAGTTGGAGCTGATAAACAATTTGAGGTTCTTTTCCATCAGAAATTGCAACGCAGAAGGGAGAAAAGACGTCGGATGAGATGCTGTGTGTGACAGCTGAACCGTCTGAAGCAGAGAGAGGGTCAGTTGTGGAAAAGGGAGTCTACCAACCAGACCAGTCACAGTCGTTGTGGTCCGGGTTGCTGCCACGTGCAATTACAACTTTGGGGAGGTACACATCGAGCTACGGCAAAGATTCAATGCAGAAGCAGAAATCAGGCCTTTAGAAACCTTTCACTTTGTAATTCACAGAAGTGTCATAAACATGCGTCAGACACATCAGTGAAGACAAACTTGGACAACCCAACTTTCACTTCCTCTGCTCCCACTGCCTTTAACTCTACTTGCAATGACCCCTGAAGATGCTTGAAATGTAAACTTTTACCTGAACTGTCAGATGTCAGTTTTGGTGTTAACCCGGTGAGAATCAGGGTGTTTTCCTGCACTGCGGTGACCGTGGTACTGTTGACTGTCTGTAATTTTTCAAACTTACATACAATTTTATCTGACTGGAGCTGAAAGTGAAACACAGTGTTCCCTGAAGTCAAAGCAAAACATGTTACTCCCATGACTCCTTACTTTCAATTACATTCACACAAACACAAACAAATTCTGGCTGTAAAGAGACACACTGTGACCTCCTCTGACACACACACACACACACACTAAAAGGCTCCTTGTTCTCCTGCTTAACTGACTTTAAAACCAAGTCTTATCCTTCAAACAGCCCTTTAAGATTGTGATCAAGCAATGGCCAAAATGTCCTCACAACACAGGCTAAATCCACAAGGTCTGTGTAAAGATATAATACAGACACACACACACACGCAGACTTTATCGGGAAGCAGCATTTTGTGCATACACAGTTAAAAAAGGGTTGAGGTTGGAGGAGAATGAACCTGCTGTGCTGCATGCACGCAGGTGAACAGGAAGCAGGTCGCTGCAGTGCAGGTAGACCAACTTCCTGGTCACCTGTGTGACCTCAGTTCTTTGAGTGACGTGGCATCTTTGATTCTGATATGAACGATGAAACACAGACTGATTTTTATACTTTTACGTCATTATCACTTGCGGAGCCTTACCTCAGCGGATATTCAAGTCTTCCTGTCGTGTGCCTTATTTGAAGCACTTTCTCAGACAAAACTAGCTTTACAGAGTCGGAGCTGTTGGACAGGATCTGCACTCTATCATGAAGGTCACGCAGGTGCACAGACACTTCACTGTTATCAGCAATTCATCGTGAATAGTTTTCCTTTTTTTGATCTTAAGATAGAAAAGCCCTCCTGAATGTTTTCCTTCTAACTGCT
Organism: Naso annulatus; assembly: GCA_029783625.1. Lineage (NCBI taxonomy): Eukaryota > Metazoa > Chordata > Actinopteri > Acanthuriformes > Acanthuridae > Naso > Naso annulatus. The sequence goes on along the minus strand of JAPZDX010000011.1, from coordinate 23,594,197 downwards.
TCTTCTAGATAAAGTATTTCAGTTCTGTGAGTTTGTCCCTGTTCAATCGAAGAGTGATGCTGCTTGGTGTCTGTTATTTGGTCTCACTGACAGAATTTAAAGGTCCAGTGTGAAGGGTTTAATAGTCTTATGTTTTCTGTTTAATCACCAGAAAATACGAACGGTTGTACTTTCATTAGATTAGAATTAGGCCTTTATATCTACAGAGAGAGCAGAGTCGACCGTGTTGCACTGCCATGTTTCTACAGGAGCCCAGAAGGGACAAACCTAACACCATCTCTCGACATTGTTTATGTTTTCACATTGAAGTGAAGGCCACTGCAGAATCTCCTACCACTTAAAAGGGGTAGCAGAGCACAGTGATATTCAGTTGTTTGCAGTCTGCATCTCCACCACTAGATGTCGCTGTAATCCTTCACACTGGAGCTTTTAAGTGACCTTTACTGCTGACATGTCAGTTGGTTGTCTGACATTTTGCAGTGAGACATCATGTTTTACTAATTTGTCCTGCTGAATCACAGTTGCTTGCAGACTGAAGTACAGGATGCCACTGGGACATCGGAATGTAAAAAATGCTCCCACAACTCCCAGTGCAGGTGCCTGAAACCAGTCCAAGCATTTCAGAGTGGTTTTCCACGCAATGAGGCGGTTGTGGCGTTTAGGCGGTTCTTTTCACTTCTTGCACTTCCTCTTGTGGCTCAGCTAAAACTGAGCTGCGCAGCTGTTTGTTATATAAAAATATGAGCTTGGTTTTAGAGCTTTTTATGCAAAAATTATGCTTAAAACTTTGTGATTGTTGGAGTTAAAAAAAAGAGAGAATAGATCCTGGTCATCAAATCATTAGTTTTCTTTGCCAAATGAACAACCTCTGGGACTTTCATTGCTCAACTTGCTTGCGTTGCATTGTGTGTGCTAAGAAGCGCTCTTATTTTATGTACTGCTAAATGGTTTGTTTAATAAAGTGTTTTTTGGTAAAACAGGCATGTTGGCTTTTTCTTTGTTTGTTCAGTAACCACATTTTCAGAGAAAAATGCTCTTTTAAGAGTGTTTGGTCCTCTTATCATACACAATAAAGAATATCTGGTTAATATCAAGTCATCATACAGTTATTAATTTAATGTACCATTTTTAACAGTATGCATTTTACAGAATGGCACATCTTATTCTTTATATTGGAGATCATAGTCACAAATGCAATGCGTTCATTACTTTAATGTAGCAGCTGGTAAAGGGGAGCTCACTCTGATCACTGCTGGGTGATGTGAATTGAATCATTCAGTTGTATCTCAGCCTTTAGTAATGAAATACATACTGTTGATTGTGTTTTGAATTAATTGTGTAAATCTGTATAGATATAGTTATCAGGTTTATGTAGTGTAACAAAAAAATTTGAAATAAAATATTTTCCCCTGAAACGTGTTGGAGAATCAGCAAAAAATGAATAGCATAATTAAGTAACTGGTGTTTATTTACTTTAAAAATGTATTACTGTAGTAGTACTTGAGTAAATGTATTTAATGTTCTGTTACATGTTCAAGCTAATGAACTCTCCTGTGAATTAAAAATAATTTAAAAACGAAAAAAGGCCAAAAATTTACTGGTAACTAGTGATGCTTTCAGAGATGTGGAGGACCCGCCTACTCTGTTTACTGATTAGCTGTTGCGTTTTGAACAAAGCAGCTGATTGGCTGATTCCGCTTCCCTTTGCGGTTTGAGCATAGAAGAGAAAGGAAGGAGGCTGTTGCCAAAGGATGAATTTTTAAGAATAAAACTCTTTGCAGACGACAGTTTAGTTCGTTTCCTCTTTGCCATGAAAAGAGTGACTCTGTTCGTTAACGGAACATCCACTAATGGAAAGGTGAGCTGTGAACGACAAACAGGAAATAATGCGAGGTGCTGGCTCGCGCTCATGTAACGTTACTAATGTTTCTGTATCCATGCTAAACAAACATGGCTAGCTTAGCTTGCCTCGCGCTGGCTAGTGTTATAAGCTAACGGTATTGTGTGACGTTTGAAGTTGAATGTGCGCCCCGGTACCGTGAGCTGGTGTGTGATGTCGGTGCCATTATCATACAGGTGGTGGCCGTGTACGGCTCCATGGAAGATTTACTGTCCGTAGCCAGTTCCAAACTGGGAATTAGAGCCTCTAGCGTTTATAACGGGAACGGCGGCCTCATAGACGACTTCACGTTAATCAGGTGAGACTGAAAGCTGCTGAACTGTGAGGTAAGTTGGCGTCATGTTGTTAATATATAAATGTAACAACTGTCTGTGCCTGCAGAGATGACGATGTGCTGTACGTATCAGAGGGAGATTCATTTGAAGGTAAGTTTAAAGAAAAATTCAGATGCTTTATGAAAGACCAACGTTAGCTGGTGAACATGCAGCGTTTACCAACTAAAGTGCAAAGCATAAACAAAAGAGAGTACTGAGCTGCATTCAGGCGATGTCATAATAACGAATTTCACACCGGGGAAAATTCGAGGATTGGCTGAAAAAATCGATACAGAATAATATTGTGATATAATGTGTCGCTCTATAGAAACCAAGTATTTTATTACAAAAATTATTAATACGGTTAGCGAAGACAAACTCAACTTTTTTGGGTAAAGGAACAATAAAAATCCGTTGACATTGTTTAGCCCACTAGATGGTGCTAAGCGCTCAGTGTCTAGTTGGGTTAAAAAAAAAAAAGTTGAAGTGGGATGAATAAATTTGAAACTTTATATCAGATCAAACACAATGATACAGTTCTGTTTCTTTGATTCAAAACACTTTATTATTAATTTAATATCAGTTTTTGATGACATGTAATGTGTAAAATGGTATTAATGTTCATGTAGAGTAGGGCTGTGCCAAAAAATCAATACAGCAACATATCACAATGTTTGTTTTTGCGATATCTGTATGATATTGTGACCCAAGTATTGTGATATGTATCGCATTGTGACGTTCTTGCCAAAACACAGCCCTAAAGTTCAGTGACACAAAAGAACACTAACGCACTTTATTTTTATACTTTAAATTTCAGTTTTCATTTTGATGTTATGGCAGCTACATCAGTATGTTCAGTGATATGCCAGTGCCGTTTAAATAAATTGGAAAGGAAATTTTGAATTACATTGTTTTGGCTCAATTTATCTGCTGAATTAGTATTATAATGTGATTTGATGTATTCAGAGTACCCAGATCGTACACAGCAACTTGTTTATTAGTTCTGTTTTGACATTTTCAGTGAACTCTGTGGAATATCGCATTATGCACCGTATATAATGGTATCGTGACCCATGTATTGTGCCCTAATGTAGAGCGACCTCGATTAGTTAGAAACTTTATTTTTTAGCATAAACCCAAATCTTCTTTGTTGCGTCCATGTGGTTCTCACTTAATGACCTCACAGTTCATAAACACAGCGAAGTTGAAAGAAGAACTTCCCAACCTGGAAAACATGTTTATTATGACATCACATGAACGCAGTGTTTTTAAACGCTGGATGTGTAAGTAAACCACTGAGTGTTAACAAGTCCAGCATATCAGAAGTGTCAGTGTGGAGCTCACAGCTCGTTTCTGCTTTTGACAAAAAAGACATTTTTGCAGGTTTAAACTCTCATTTCTTTCATTTAACAAGCACAGAACTATCACTTTCATCTTCCTTGTTGCTGGTCAGTTACATGCAGTCATTTTACCTGTGTGTGTGTGTGTGTGTGTGTGTGTGTGTGTGTGTGTGTGTGTGTGTGTGTAGATCCTCAGGAAGACTTCAGTGGTCCTGCAAAGGGTGAGACTCACACAGACTGGCTGACGCTCAACGTCGGTGGACGCTGCTTCACCACGACGAGGTAAATATGACGTTCATCCCATCCCGGTTTATGACATCACAAATAGGCAGCATCGAGCGCTCTGAGTTAATCAAACCACCAAGTCACTGGAACCTCACGCCTTGTTGTGTGTGTGTGTGTGTGTGTGTGTCCTCAGGAGCACACTGGTCAGTAAAGAGCCTGAGAGTATGCTGGCTCACATGTTAAGAGAGAAAGGTGAGGTCACTCAGTGAAAACAGAACATTGATATCTTGATGTGGCTTTGTGACGTCACGTGTGTGTAATTCCTGCTGTTTGTTCTCGTGTTGAATTCAGATGTTTGGAGGAACAAGCAGGACTCTCAGGGGGCGTACCTGATAGATCGCAGTCCAGACTACTTTGAACCCATTCTGAATTATCTGAGACACGGACAGCTCATCATCAATGAGGGCATCAACCCTCTCGGTAAAACAGACACGTTCAAACATGAGTGCAGCATGTCTCAGATTTTATTGTTGTCTAATCTTCAGTCTTTGCTGTGCAGGTGTGCTGGAAGAAGCTCGTTTCTTTGGTATTGAACAGCTTGCTGAGCAGTTAGAGACCCTCATCAAGGTGAGTGAAGCCCACGCTCTGTAGCATGACGTGTGTGTGTGTCTTTGCCAGAGTTTGACCTCCTCGCGTGTTTGTCCTGTTCAGGCCTCTCAGCCTCCTGATGACCACTCACCTCTGACCCGCAAGGAGTTTATTAGATTCCTGTTGGCCACGACGACCAAGTCAGAGCTGCGGTGTCAGGTAGACAATAATCAACACACACACACACACACATACACAATCCCAAACATCCATAAAACCTTTAAAATAGGGCTCTCAGACAATTGTTCTTTTTTTAATCGCAATTAATTGCATTTTTTATTGCATGTTTAAATTTAGAATATTTCACAACAGTTTTTAAGTCCTTAACAATGTAAAGTAATTCTGACCAGTGTAACTTGATTGGGAATCAAATGGAGTACGTCTCTTATGCAAGTCTGGTGCAGTAACAAGGAAGAGACGGGCAGAGCTCGCCCACCTCTAACCACCTTAGCTCAAACACTGTAACTCTCTTGAATCAAAAACTACAGTGCAGCTGGTCCCTGACTTTTCCTAAAAATGCCTGTACTTTCATTTAAAATGTTTTTTTTTTTATACAAATTGCACTAAAGGCAAACAAAATGTAATCATTTCTACCTATTTCGGCCCCAGATGGTCAAAATGACCGCACAGATTTTGCTGCAGTTAAATTGATTCATTTTTACGTGGTGGTAGCTGCATCTCGGTTGTTGGGCAACTGTCACTGTCTCTGTCAAAAGAATGACTCAAGAGAGTTGAATTCCATTTACAGAGGCAAACTGTGTCCCTCAAAGCAGTGCAGCGGAGCAGAGCTCACCTGCATCAGTCGGAAGCAGATCCAGATGATCTGTCTCTGAATAAAAATGGGCATTTTCTTTTCTCTTCCTTCTCTCTTAAGATGTTATTTCATTTTTTAAAAAGATATCCTGACACAACAAATGCAATACTCTCTGTATTAGGTATTTATCATTCTAGTAGGAATGGAATTCTGGACCTTCTAGTGTTAAACTGTTATTGACAAAACAGCTAAATAATGTGAGACGGTTCTCGCTGTCTCAGCAGCTCCGCAGGAAACACACACACTTTGTACATTTGTGTTCTGTAGGGTCTGAACTTTAACGGTGCAGATCTGTCTCGTCTGGATCTGCGCTACATCAACTTTAAGATGGCCAACCTGAGAGGAGCCAACCTGAGCCACGCTAACCTGAGTGGGGCAAACCTGGAGAGAGCCGACCTGTCCATGGCCTGCCTGGATGTGAGCGCTGATGCAGAGTTTTCATTTGCATCCTCAAACTCTAAGTTAGTGACCTGTTCATGATGTGTGTGTGTGTGTGTGTGTGTGTCCGTGTCCATCTCAGGCAGCCAACCTGCAGGGTGTGAAGATGCTGTGCACAAACGCTGAAGGAGCTTCACTGAGAGGCTGTAATTTTGAAGATCCTGCTGGAATCAAAGCCAATCTGGAGGGTGAAGCATCCAATCACAAATGTTCCTCTCACAGACCTTAGCAGCTGATGTTTGTGTTGCAATTTAATGTGAGTGTGTCTGTCTGTCCGTCTGTCTGTCTGTAGGAGCTAACCTGAAAGGTGTGGACATGGAGGGAAGTCAGATGACAGGGATCAACCTGCGAGTCGCCACGCTGAAAAACGCCAAACTGAAGAACTGCAACCTGAGAGGAGCCACGCTGGCCGGGACAGACCTGGAGGTGAGAACACACACGCACACACACACTTTAAATCCAGATCTGAATCTGTGATACATTCAGGTGTCATCTGTTTTCCCCAGAATTGTGACTTATCAGGATGTGACCTTCAAGAGGCGAACCTGAGAGGCTCCAATGTGAAGGGAGCCATCTTTGAGGAGATGCTGACTCCTCTGCACATGTCTCAGAGTGTGCGGTAAAACATTCACAAAACACACTCCACCTGGACAGCAGTCAGTCTCAGTCATGGTGACACACGTGTGTTTCCTGATCAAACAAGTAAATCACGGTTTCACATATGTATCTTTTTTATGTTTTTTCAAAATATAAAAACATGTAAAATCTGTAAACACACATTATCTGAAGTGTGTTAGCTTGTGAATTAGGAGATGCATCTGTAAGCATCATTTACTCACAAATCATCAGACAGGTAGATTTGTGTGGATCGTGAAACACACATTTGTCACCATCTGTTTCTCTCTGCGTGCGTCTGCCCCTGTTGACCAATGAATGCCAGACTTTGTCTTTCGCTCTGAACCAAATCCCAACAAGTGTCAACATGTGTGAAACACTTTTGATGTCTTTGTGTTGGTCAAAGATGGAAGCAGCTCTGCAGCACAAACTCGTCTGTGTGTCTTCTTTGGAAGTGAACCGAATGTTTTTGTGCGTTTATCAGAAGTTTTCAACAAGCTTTTGAATGTAGTTTTGAGTTGTTTTTTAAGAATTAATCTGCCTTTATGATCTTCATAAGCCTTTAAAACTCTTGAGCAGTTTTACAATTGTTTTAAAAACACTTGACACACAACAATGTTTTCAGCGGTGAACTCTTCAGCTGCAGACTAAAACATTCAGTTGCTGAAGGGAGCAAAAACTCAAGTTCAGCTGCTTTAAAGAAGCATCCCAGTGTTCCTACATGTCATTGTCCTTTGACAACATTGGGCACATAGGTTCCATGACATTTTTCCCCAAATACCTTTAAAGGCTGATTCATCATCACTAGGAAAGTGCTGCTAGCAAAACCATTGTTGTCCTTATATTACAGCGCAGCACCTGTCGGGTGCTCCTCTCTTGCTGCTGCACAACAGTGTTCTTGGTTTCTGGGCGTGCATGAAAGTTAAAATAGTTTGAACTTTTTAGCTCAAGGCACAGAGTCACACCACTCATCAGTGTCACTTCTGATCAAAGCAGTCAATTAAAGGAGGAGGGCTTTACTACTCGCCACGTTCTTCCTGTTGTGTCGCTGGGGGAACAGCAGCGGAAACAGTAGGATATTGGTGAACACAGACGAGAAGTTCATACTGGCTGCATTTTTGTACAGATGCGCTTCTGAAATGGTTTTAGAGTGGCCACACTCAGTGCAACACTTATTGGTGTGATCGGCCCTTTATCTATGAGATATGGTGTTGTTTACATTTTGGCAAAATCCTTCTTCACGCTAATATTCCAGCTAGGAAGGAACTATTTTTCCAGGCGAAATAACTTTGGTCTCCACGGCTCCCCTCTCTCTCTCCCTCTCTCTCTCTCTCTCTCTCTCTCTCTCTCTCTCTCTCTCTCTCTCTCTCTCTCTCTCTGTGATGTTTGACCAAATAAACGCAGACATTCTCTTTAGAAGGGTGAATTACCTTTACTGAGCAACTTTCATGTGTCCTATAGCGTTTCTGTACCCTGTTTTCAACATGAATGGCAGTGAATGGGCTTTAAAAATGCAGCCTGACATCTGCTTGAGTACAGAGCTACCATTAATAGAATATTACTTGCCACACTTTTTTGGCATTTCATGAAGGCCTTCACACCGGATGCATTTTTCTTTTTTCTTTTTCATCCGATAAATTCACACCTCAAGAATACTTTTCAAATTCTCTGTTTCTTTTGCAAATTGATGTCACTGCCGGTTCAAATAGTTTGATCTGAAAAAACTTTTCACCACTTCGGACGATTCACATTTTCATGGTGTGTATTTGTTACACTCCTGTTGTGTAAAGGCCTTTAATTGTGAAAATAGTTGGCAGATTGTAATCTGACTTGAATTGTTAGTTGCAGCCCTACTAAAGTATACACGAGGTTAAATTTTAAAAACATTTGTAGAGGATAGGGGCGATCTCTGCTAATGGTGATAAGTCAAAAACAGACTGGTATGGTCCTTTAACTGTGATTTCTTTACCATCAAAACATGTTTGACAGTCTTTGCTGGAGATTCTCATCAGTTGTTGTTCTTCATCCTTCAGTGTCCGATCGAGTGGTTTCACTTTGCCTGTGTTGATCTGGCCACAAAGCCCAAAGGGAAATGGTTAGAATTTTGAATTTGTCCAAATCTTTTTTTTTTAATCAAAAGATTCACATAATTAATGCAGATACCTTGTCATTGCCCTTCATGCCGTAACATCTTCTCCCTTTGCTCTCTTAAATCTTTCAGGTTTTGTCCGAGGTGCACCCAAGACAAGAAGAAGAAATGAGATCGACTGTCAAAGGAGTAGTTAATAATGTATGTATTTTGGTGTAGTGTAATAATGTAATATATACACGTATTTCAGTTCCTGTAACTCTCCATAGAAATGGTGGGTCATGCAGATATTTTAAAGGCCTAATCTGGATTTGGAGTATAGCTACACTTGTGGCATCATTATCCCCCTCAATAGACGAACTCTCCCCCTGTCATTGGATTTATGACAGTCAACTTTGTCCAATAGCTTCAAGAAATAATTTCACCCGTGTTTTTATTTGTGTACAGCTAAATTCATCTGGGCAGTGGAGTTAAACATTGCAAAAATCATTACTAATCAGAAAATCCTTCCTCAAGTCATATAGTGTATACATTATTACTCAGAAATCCTGGATTGTGGCTTTAGCATACTTGAAATGTCAATTTTATAAAGATCTATTTTTTAAACAAATTAAGAGCCTGCTGAGAATTTACCATTTTCGACACCTAAATCCTCACCAGATTACAGTGTGTCAGATTTTAAGTTACCTACCTCCCAAAGGATTACATCGGCACTGCACACATGACTGCAGTTGATTAGCTTAAACCAATCGAGCGAAACTTTTTCAATTAACTCTTTGATTTAAAAATTAAACTGCGACATATTTGAATGTATTGTGGTATTCACGGTCAGTCAGTCAGCGTCTCTGTCCACTGAATGAGGTATGAAGCACTTTGAAATTTTTCCCAGGAGACGTTTAATACTGCAGGCTTGGTTTTATGAACGTTCCTCATTTAAAACTCTGCCATAGTGCACCACTTCAAACCATATAGAAATATATATGTTTTTTATGATAGGAATCAATATTTTGTGGACACGCTTATTCCAAAGATATATTTGTTGTATTGCTTACATATTGGTGTGCACTCAAATTTTATTTAATGATTTGATCCTCTTGTTTCGTATTCAACTGTGAATGTCACTCGTTTAGGTGTAAGCCACAAATAAACCAGCCAAAGTCTTTGTATTTTGTATATTTCAGTATTTTATAACAAATAAATATTCACTATAATTCATGCATTATGTCAGTTATTCCAGTTTGAAGTGGAACGTGTGTGTGTGTGAAATGACAAGAGTGTTCACAAACGTAGGAACGTTTCACATGATTCAGTTTTCCCAATTTTTGACCCTCAGTTATATCCCAACATGTATTTCAAGATGTTTGCTGGTGCTTCCAGTGAATGTTGTCTCCTGCTGTTTTCACTGCTGTTGTGGAAATGTCAAGTGGGTGCTGAATATTGCAGTGTTTTTGTTGTTGCCGTTTTGTTCTGTTCAGCAACTATTTCAGGATTTTGGGGGGGGGGGGTTTGCACAATAAGCCACAAAATAAGGATTTTTACGATCATATGCAATGTTTTGCATCACATTTATGACAAAGTGCAAAGCTTTGGCCTAAATTTAAAC
>JAPZDX010000011.1:23474597-23493302 GCA_029783625.1 Naso annulatus | reverse complement strand
TGTAATATCTTTGAAAAAGGATGTGAGACGAGCGGTGGACATAGCCATGAACACAAGTTACATCAGGTCACGCTAAGAGGAGAGAGTAAAGTAGAAAAGTAAGCACGCTAAGTCATATCAGAAGCTGAATGCTTGGTGGTGGCGACACTCAAGTCATGTGACCATGATGTAGTTTGTTTATAGCCTAACAGCAGCTTTTTGCCTCTGATGATTTCATTAACGCTTCAAAAAACACAAACATGGTGTTCATCTGATTATCAAGCTGAACAATTTTGTGTTTGTCACAGAGCTGATTTTCAGAGATAACATCATACACCATTTTAAATCACAAACATTTTTTCCAGCCTTTAAAACCAGTTTTAATATCATCGCTTATCCGAGAGCATAAACACCAATACAGATATATCTGTGATAGGTTGATATCGACCAATACTATCAGCACACCAATATATTGCTTAGGCCCTGTATGATAATAGTTAGATAAGAAAAGCCTTAAGAAAAAAATAGAAAAGGGTAAAATGTTGTAATTCCAAGTACATAAAATACAGGTAAATTGGTAAAATTCTAACCTTTCCTATTCTTAGGTTTTTATTTTTATTGTATTTTTATTACATGACATTAAAAAAAGGAAATGCTCGTAGTCGTACATTTTCAGCTGTTTGCATCATTACCAATACCAGTTTTATTGTGTTTTCTACTTTTGGAACAGAACTTGAACTTCTGGTTTCAATTTCAGCTCTCAGGTTTCTAAAAACCTGGAAAATAAAACCAAAATGTCTCTGCATGTATTTTTTAGTTTGAGTAACTCACATTTTAAATCAACAGAGGCTGTCTAAGCCACGCTGAGAGATTTTACACTTCCTTTACAGGCTCATACCAGCTCATTTCTCTCTAAAATGTCGTTAAAGGATAAAAAAAATTGATTACAGATTTGGTAACTGATCATTTCACAAGTCACTTACACAGTTAATCCTCCGGCAACACAAAATGATGTTCCCTTGACGAGCTAAACACTCCTGCATGATGAAGGAGAGACGCATGACAACTGAGGAAAAGGTTTCACATCCACACAAATACGATTTCACCCCCAAAACAATCACTTTAACTTCAGCAGACCCGTGGGAGCAGTAATTGGGGTGATTATGCTTAAATTGATGCTTCACAGTGATTCCTGCGTCTCCTGTATTGTAATTAGATTTTTTTTTTCTCAACTGAAGTTTCTTTTAAATGCTTCTTTGGAGCATGGAGACTAATGACTACATGTTTCCCCACTGAAATGTTCAATCAGCAGCTCATTAGGCGGTCAGACACATTCAGCTCTGCTGATTTGATTTTTCACTTTCCTTTCCTCGTGTCCCCCATTTATCAATCTGCAGTGGAGAGGAGATGAGGAGGGAGAGGTTATGGTCAGGTCACTAAACACACACTGAAACACCTGGAATTTATGCTCTGACTTCTTTTTAAGTCCTTCCAGGCAAGCGGTGCCATTCAGTAGCCATGTTGGCAACAACGCTGTGCAGTTTTGTGAGCTCCTCTCTAAATGAATGGAAAGAGAGCTTTAACTTTACTTCTTTATTCTCACCAGGACATAAAAAACACATGTAGAAAATCGCCAGTCAGATGTCTCACATTAAGAAAAAAAAAGAAAAAGCTTCAAAAATTTGGTGACTTTGCCTAAAAATAAGATTAAAATGACCTTTTTTCCTCTTAAATAATAATTCTACAAGGTATTTGTAAGATTTCACAACAGCAACTGTCTCATACATCCTTTGTCCCTCTTCTTACCGACTTTACTATTCACAATGATCACCTTTGCTTAAAAGTAGTGGTGGGAATCGCAGGGTAACTCATGATATGATAAACGATACATGGCCCACGATAATGACAATATTGCGCTACAGATCATTGATATATTGGAAGACGATTATGTAATGATACATCACACTGTCTGTCTGAAGAATACAGAATGCAAACATTACATACATGAATACAAAAGTTATTCTGTCCCATTGATGTTGTAAAAGCAGAAGTGGGTCGAGACTTTAGACTAGAAAGCAGCTGGTGCTTCTCTTAATCTTAAACTTTTTCACCTCTGTGCATCATTTTCCTGCTGTCAGCTTCTTCTTCTCACATTCATGTCGTAAGTGCCACCGCGAGGTGTCATGAAGTAGTGACACTGGTGAGTCAGTTCGACAGAGAAATCTGTTTATAGCACCATATTATTTTAATTACAATAAAAATATTTGGTGTCAGAGATTCAGTAGTTGTGACTCAGGAGTCAGGAGGACAAGCAGATATTTTGTCACACCCTTACTAAAAAATGTGTTTTTCTTAATGTATGTGTCCCCTCTAACAGCTGACATTCACTGACTCGAATCTGTGCAAAATTTGTAACTAGAGATGTGTTTTCACATTCCTCTCCTGAGGGGGGCGCTGTCTGTGCACCTGCCCAAAACCTGAGATTCAAACGTACACAGGAAAGTTAGATTTGGTCACAAATTCAAAAACTAACAGGCAGCAAAGAAACTTAAAGCATCCAGTGCAGAGCATGTGTGCTACTGCTGGTAACGAGTTGACAAACATTAAAATTAAGGATGCTAGTCAAACCTTTAAGTTTACTGGTCACCAATTTTGTTACTACAAAGACTCCTCATCACAAGTTTGAGCTTCAGTTTGAGGACTGTGATTCACAGGTTTAGAATTTTTCAGTCAGAAAGAAAGATTAGATGTGCATCCAGTGCCTTTTTTTTCTTTTTTAAAAAACAAATTGTCGAAAAACCACATTAAACTTAAATCCAAGGTGCAAATTGTTGGGAGGGGTGGGGGGGATATCCCTCTCGCTTCTTTTGATATCCCCCTCCATGGTCATTCAGTTTTTATCCCCGGTGGGGAAACGTTGTATCTCGTCTTCTGGTCAGACTACAAGTTGATAATAATACAGGCTATTTTAAAAAGACATTAAGGATCCGAAATGCAAGTGGATCGAATTCTCATATTGTTGCAGTAGCGATGCGCTTCATGCTTGGAATGACACAAAATCTAGTTCCATCATTTGTTCCTGCTAGTGTCAAGTTAGCTGTCATAACAATAACAATAACAGCTAGCTCACTACTTAAGTTTGCTAGCAGCGATACAAAGTGATTACCCATATGAAATGGCAACAGCATTTCTTCATTTTTTTGTAGCGAAAAATCAACAGAAAAAGACTTGATGGTGTGACAAATAATGACAAAACCAGCAGCCAGCATCAGCCGAACCCACACAGGTGTAAGCGGGTGCTTTAGGTCCGCTTTGCCTCTGGACCAAGATGATTTAATTTAATTAGCTAAAAAAAAAAATCAATGTTAAACTTCAAAACAGAAGATGACATTACTAAAAATACCCCCCCCCCCCCCGTTTATTTCACAAATCGCACACTGCTCAAATCTAATCATATCAGAGTGTTTTTACATTCTTTGAATTGTTTTTGCGGTTTGAGTGGTTTGTCTCATCTCTTATAACATTTCTGCTTGTATGGATTAAAATAACAAAGCACTTAATAAATATTTCCTCAAGGACACAAGAATATAATGATTCCTGTTGACAGGATTGACACATTTCTTCCTGAGATATTAAATGTGAAGTCTGCAGTAATGATTTTTAAAAGAATACTTAGCTTTTTATAGCTTCAAATGTAACATTAGACATGTTGTTTAAAGTAAATGTTGACAGTTCTCTGGAGCGTCATGGCTTTATGCACTGATCTGCTTTCACTCAGAGAGAAAAGAAAAACTAATGAGTGCGGATTCTTTGAAAGGCTGCGCTTTCATTACATTGTTTACCTTCAATTTTTGTGTCCTTTCAGATGAGTCTCTGTTCCCCGGGGGACGTCTTGCAGGTGCATTTAACAATTGACTCATGCTTATGTTCCTCCCACAGTGAAAGCACGCACAAAGGAAAACACAGAGAAAGAGCATTTATGGTCAGCGGCTGAGAGAACCTCCCACCAGCCTCTAATTAGCATTTGATTGCACTTTAAAAAACACTCAAGTGCATTAAAAAGTGATCACACGGTCAAAATGGAGATTGGCTTCATTAATAGTGACTCGGAGGTAGAAAGCTGTGGATTCACAGAGAGGTGAACACATTCTGCACCCAGCTACACACTCCTCTGCACCCACTGTTGTGATTTATTTGTGATACAGATGCAGAGCTGTTGACAGGTTAAAATGAGTTAATATAAGTTAATAAGTTAAAAGGGGTGAGGAGAAGGTGAGTGCTGTTAAAGTGCTCCACTGTCCTATTCGGCACCAATTTGCCCCCATAAAGGCTTGCACTAAAACAGACTCCATCTGACATAGTGGCATATTAGTGGTGCAAAAGACACATAAACCGCAGTGATTCACGCGCACAAAAGCTCCTCGCCGAGTCTCTCGACGCCCCTAATGAAGACTTGTATGTGACGGCGAGCACACAATAAAGCAGAGCGAGCAGAGTGCCAGGCCTCCCCGCCCGCAAAACACTTTGCATCTGCATCAGCCTGCCTCCTCTCCAGTGTAAAAGCCAGAGTGCAGTCTGGAAAATCAGAGAAGTGCCTCCATGTGTTTATGTTTCAATGAACGTTTTGTTCAGTCAAGGAGTTTACTTGCATTTAGAAAATTAAATCTGCCTTTTTATTATGACTTGCACGCCCAGCACAGCCCAGTCTACTGGTACATCATGTTTGCCTGAGTTTATTTCCCTTCAGAACACATTGCTCATTGTGTTCCTGGAACAATTAATGAGTAATGCTGTAGTGATGCGTTAATTAATCGATTAGTCCATGGATTCATCGTTTTAGGGATCTTTCAAGTAAAAGTGCAAAAACATTTGATGTTCCAGCTTACATGTGAAGATTTGGGCTCAATCCCAACAACGCCTCTCTCACCACCTAAGGTCAATTTATGCTTCGTCTCTCTTGTTGCTCAACAGTAACACAAGAGAAGCGCAGCATTTTTAATTTATGCCTCAGCGAAAGGTTTCAGTCATCTCCATGGAAAACATATTTGACACAAATGCTAGAATATCCGGAAGGAAGTTCAATTAAAACTGTCTTTGTAGTGTATTATTACTTCACAATCACATTACGCGACAAAATATGACAATGTCCACAACATAACAAAACTCTACAGATGAATTGAAAATGTGGAGCAACTTATTTTTCTGTTGAAATGAAGAGCCGGTCCATGGGAAGTTACTTCGGGAAGATAAATGAATGTGATCCTGTGGCAAGGAAGAGATGATTTTATGGTGCTGTTTGGCTTGTGCCATGAATTACACATGCGATGGCTGGCAATTAGAAAAAATTTGTTTTGCACAATATATGTCACCAACACTAACATGGCCGTAACTTTAGCACAGTTTTTTTGGTTTCTTCAGAATGAGGGAAAATGGATTAAAAGAGGTGAAAATCGTTACAAGTGTGGACATGTTGAGAGCTGTAGCCAAGCAAACAGAGTCACTTCTGTAAGAGATCGTTGCTAACACGTCTCTTATGCGATGATCAGGTGTCGTCTTTCTAAAAATGTATTTTCAAAGTTTTATACTTCAGCAGTTGTGTGATAAACTGTGACTTTCTTGACTTGCAAAATTATCTTTTAAAGCAACAAACATCATATTTGAGATTGGTTGTACAATTTAGATGGGATCAAAGAATAATTTGTCTCCTTCCATTCATTACCGTTCCTAATTTTTTTGAAATTAAGGTCCCGTGGGGTCCACCGGAAGGGGACACTCGATTACGTCAGTTTTGTCCAGCAGCACTAAAGGCCAATTTGTGCTTTGTGTTGCTCAGCAAAAATGACATCATTTGAACAGAAAAACGAGTCACTCAACACTTTTATTTCACGTTGCGTACCTGGAGAGTTTTCTTATGTTGCAGACATCATCATATTTGTCCCATAATGTGACTGGATAGTGTTAATGTCTCTGTGGAGATAGTTTTAACTGAACTTCCTAGTTGCTATTCTAGCGTTTGTGTCAAATATGGTTACCATAGAAACCTTTTGCTGAAACATAAATTAAAAACGTTGTGCTACTCTTTCATTCCTGTCGAGCTATGCTCATCAATGTGTCGAGGGCTGAAGCATAAACTGACCTTCAGCCCGACACGTCCACTTTGCACATTCATGCTGAGGGGGGAGTCTCGATTCTCGTCGGAGTAGATTTGTGAGACGTTTAGAGGCACATGACTTCTCGTGGAGGTTTTCAGAAATGCACTCCCAACCAAAACATCTCTGTCCAAATCCAGTGTGAAAAAATTTCCCAGAATACCTTGCACATTATTTGTAAATGGCTGCATAAGCAACAAAAAACACCCACAAATATTTTCTTTGGTTTTCTTAGGTTTTGAAATTACAAGACCATAATATTATCTTAGTTTGTTCTTTCAGTGTGTTTTGACCCTTTAAAACAAGCTTAACAAAAATTGCCAGTATATGCTGTGTTGCCTCTGTAGCTAACTAGCGCGCTAGCTAATATGAAAAGCAAAAATGCCAAAATTTTTATGGTTTCGTCTTCTTAAATATGAAGATTTGCTGCTTCTCTTCATCTTATGTAACAGTGAAATAAAGATCTTTTGGCTTTGAAAGTCCGGTGGGACAAAACCAGACATTTGAGAGGAAATGTTGGAGGAAAAGTCTGCGTTTTGCAGATACATACTGTAAATGTTTTGAGAAATTAGACTGAGCAAATGAAAACAGCCAAATTAAAATTAAATTTGAACAGAGTCTGAACAATCTGCATGCTGACTTTAAGATGGACTCTGTTTACATTTTTCCCAAAGTTGGTCTCAAGGTTAATCATTAGTGGATCAATAGAAAATAAATCTGCAAATATTTTGACTTTTAATTAAGTGGAGCTACAAGCAACTCGTATGTAGACATTAAAATGTCACAAGAAAAAACCCTGTAGAGGTCACAAACTGGTTTAATCTCATATTTTCTAAACTTGTCATAGGCAATATTGTTTTAATGTAAAATCTGTTCAGTAACCCTGGCTGTAAGATTAATTAAGTGAAGTAAAAATTACTTTTACCTGATGTGGTGGAGTAAAAGTACAAAGTACAGCTGAGCATACTATGGAAATACTCGAGTAGATTTGTAATTTATGTTCTTGTTGACATTCCTCTGCTGGGCTCTGGGATTAAATAATCCACAGATGAATCAACAATTAAAGAGCTGTGTTTGAAGCACTAAGACTTAAACGGTGCACTGACAGAAATGTATCTGTGTTCATTATTTTTCAACATTCTTTGATTTCTCGTTATTTGATCTGACAGCTTGTTCAGAGGAAACATGACTGAAAGCTTTGACTCTCAGATCAAACGCAGCAGTCGGAGGACAGTGAAGCTCCGGGTTTGTTCCAGCCTAAGTGCAGATCGTGTCAGTCATCATCCTCCACTAAAATGTCACAACTATCATCTTTAACTCTGCAGCTCTGCGCTCTCATCTGAATGCTAATTTGCTGTTTAAAAATCCTCCCCTGCGCGCGGGTTGGAGGGGCGGGGGGGCTGGATGAATTTGCTCGGAATCACAGATGTAGAGAGCATCAAACCTCCCCTTCTCCCGCAGCTCTGAAGGCTGCTTAATTAACCTGAGGCCGGCCGGCCGGCGGGGCGGGCGGGCAGGTTTTCTGGCAGCGCGTGGCCACAGGCGGTGGACCCTGCGCTCAGATTTAAATGCGCATCTCATTTCCACGGTGCTGCACACCCACAGGCAGCCCCCTCCATCTTTAGCGGCGAAAAAAAAACAGAAACAGGGGGAGGAAAGGCAGTGTTGCAACCTCAATTCTCCTCCCAAATCCAGCATTTAATCCCCTGAGGTGGCCTTTGAGGAGGGGGCGGGTCCCGGGTCGTCCCGAGTCACTTTTGGGGAGTTAAATGCTTTGGAAAGATCCTTTTGTTTGCGCCACGCACACTGCTGCGATCTTTTGACGCAACTTAAATAGAAAGTGACTGGCCTTTAATTGGAGTGCTCTGAGAGCGGTTGTCATAGGGAAATATTTGAATAGAGATCGCGTGCAGCACTTCACCCAAATCCACTGGCGCTGTGGAGGGTTTGAGGGCAGCGGGGAAGAGGAGGGATTAGATAAATGGACCCAATCAGCCTATTAACACTTAAACCGGCTTCAGGAACATGCTGGTTAACATTTGAAAGGATTTTAAAGCCCGGTCCTCTTGTGCAGCCACCTTTGTTAATAACAGATGTGTCATAATACTGCGGGATTACACGAGAGGAGGCTGTAATCTTGTTAGGATAAGATTACAGCTGTGATGTGAGCGCGCTGCTGCGGATTGTTCGCGTTTTTCTGCAGAGGCTTGAATATTCGGATGAGTGTCAATTGTTCCATTTAGTTTCATTCCTCATTGAGGATGATTTCGCATCAGCTGGCGGGCTGACAGGGTTACACGCTGCATTTGTTTGAGTTTGGCATCTCTAATCATGGCGTTTCCAATTGTGTGATTTATGTGCGGCGTCCAAATGCGGGCCATGATTACGGGCCCGGTGGCGAGTGCAGTTTGGATGTCTGTGGTAGGCGAACGGGGGAGTAAATGGGCGTTTTATTTATCACCGGTGCCACAGCCCCCCGGAGCGGAAGAGCGCCCTCCCAAATTGAAATATAGCGGAGTTTACTCTCCTGATTAGGGCCCTCTCCACCGAGCGCAGCCCAAGGCTATCATCAAAGTGAGAACAGCGGCGCGCTGACACCTAATTGCGTGTGGATTAATGTGGCCTGGACTGACAGCAGAGCCCCCCACCCCCCACCACCAAAAGCGTCACCTCTCCTGCAAACAGCAAGACGATTCTGCCCCTGCACTGAAGCACTTTTAAAGGAAATTAAACAGATTCTGATTAATATCGCTGCATGTTTCCCCACCTTTAAAATCACCTTTCATTCACAGGAAGTCACATGTCACCCTTTTATTTCAAGACAATAAAACTCTGCAGGACAAACACAGCACACCTGTCACCACATCAGTCTGATGGAGCTTTAAAGTGACACTTTCCTGAAAATGTATAAAATATAATTGATTATAATATAAAATCACTGGATGCACCTTTTTTCAAAAAAAAAAATAAAAAAAAAAATCCCTGCATGGTAAGCAGGATGCAGCCTGCTTAAATACATGCACATGACATAGATGAAATGAAAAAGAGGCCTAATGTTTGTCATAAAACTAATAAAGGTTTAATTTAAAAACCAGGTGGAATCGGAAATGAAAAACATTAAAAAATACATGTAACTTTGTAAAAATATCTAAAAAAAAATGTTGCATAAAACATAAAAGATGAGTGAGGAAGGAAACATTGTCCTTTAATAATAACTGTAATGTAATTAATAATAAATTAATCATCAGTAATCATTATAATGAGCACTTGGCTACATGTGAAGGCAGCATGTAGGCTGAGATGTTGTTCTGTTGGTTCAGTGGGCCTGTCAGATTTTCTTCTGATGTTGATCACAACCAGAACTCAGATTACGACATAAAGAAAGAGCTCCAAAGACTTTCAATGACAGATTGATAAAAAATGACTGAGAATCGCTGACAGACAGTTTTCACAGAAAGTAGATTTGGCTGTTTTTGTTCCTGTGGGTAAACTCGCCCTCTGCATTCATCAAACCACTGACAGAGCAGTTCCTGCAACATTAAAAATAATTTGCCATTTGTTAATTGTTTGTAAAACGTATGACATTCCCCACATGAACTGAAAAAACCTGGACTGCAGCTACTGAGATGGAGCTTCTGATCTGACTGAAATGTTTGTTTTGGATGGAGAGTAAAAAAAGACCTCGGTGACCTGATGTGATGAGATGACTGAAATGAGCAACAGCAGATAATTAGAGGAAGAAAATCTTCCCTCAATGATCTCCAACTAATATTTCTTCCCCTTCAGACTGTTGACTTTGTCAGCTTATTGTTTGGTTGATTGAATCTTAAAAAATGCACACTTTTGTTTACATTCGAGGGGTTGATTGATATGTTTATGACTCAACATAGAAGAAGATGAGTTGCACAGCTCTCGGTACATTCATGCAAGTTCAGTTCAACTATTCGAGTGATCATGCAGAAAGTTTGAAGTTAGGACCTGATTGTTGTGTTTCTGTTTCAGGTGAATGTTTCGAGTCACCACTGCCTGAGAAAACTGACAACATCGGCCTTCTTGTGGTCATCTCTTTCTCTGCCATGTTTGAAATCAACATCCCACTTCCTCATCGAGCGTCATACACCCTCATTGTGTCACCAGCATGTAATCCTGGACAACCTCGTGTGAGCCCTTGAGACGGAGGTGGCGGATGACTGCAGGAAGGCCGATGTTGCCCGCTTTCTAAAACAGAGCGGGCTTACAGCATTCAGTTACTTGAAACAGAAAAACCACAAAAGCTGTTCACTTCAAACTCTCTGCATAATCACCCAAAGAGCTGAAGTGCACATGCATGAAACAAAAGCTGTGTGAGCTGTGTTCCTCTGCCTTAGGCCATGAACTTATCATTCACCTCCTCTGTTGAGGTTGATGGTCACATAAAAGAGGGAAACACATTTGAATGAAGCTCTGAGACCAAACACAGTCATGACAAGGACAGAAGAACATATCAGGCTTTGATACACACTGGGCTGTTTGTTGGTTTTGGTCTTTTCCAAGGACTTATGAAGATAGAGAAATACCGCAGCTCCTCTCGTGCCAAAGGCGCATGGGAAGTTAAGCGTCCGTTACCTGTAAACACAAAAGGTAAAGTCATATTATGAAAAAAAGGGCCCACTTCCAGCCTCCTCCCGAGAGATGCAAGAGCCCTTAACCTGAACCTGTGTGTGTGTGTGTGTGTGTGTGTGTGTGTGTGTGTACACGTGTACCCGCCCGGCCGGGCCTGGAGGCGCTCACCTGAGCGTTACCGTACAAACCCTTCATAAAGCACCGGCAGGCTGTGACCTTTCCCATAATTCATCACGCGGCGCGGTGACAGCGGGGCCCTTCACACGCCGATAATTTGATTACTATAACATCTGTAACATCAATAATGTCCGATGAGATTGTTTTGCGCAACCAAACATGCAGAGGCCATAAAGGATTGTTGCGGCGGGGTGGGGTGGGGGTGTCATGACATTTAACCGCGCGCAGTCAGCGTGCTGCACATGACCCCTCCCCCCCACACTGAAGAGAGGAAGATTATGCTCACGGTGATGATGATGATGATGATGATGATGATGATGGTGATCTACAGCCGGAGATGTTTTTGGAATCACCTTTACGCACAGGTTAAAGGGACGCAGAGGTTAAAAGAAGCTCGAGACGGACATCTTTCCTGTCGAGCTCGAGCTCAGGTGAGGAGCTCAGCGCCGTGCACGTGAACTTCTGAATGCATTGGAATTACGCACGCGCTCATATTCCTGCAGAGATGTGTGTGATGTAACAGAGACAGAGAGAGAGAGAGAGAGAGAGAGAGAGGATTGTGGGATATAAATGTTTTGCTTAACCAGAGGAAACACTGTGCCCGCTAACCGATCGTCGAATCCATTAAGCTAATTTATTAAATGCAATTTGCCGTGTGTCATTGAGCTGAGTAATGCTGGGGAGAGTTGAAAACGGGGCGACAAAGGGCCACTGGGCGGGACAACGGGGATACGCGGCCCTGACACGCGGAATTAGAGAGGAATTAAGAGACTCATTGAAGAGGTGGTTCCAGGATAAACAGAGCAGCCATCGCAGACAGACTGTGCAGAAAAAAAAAAATCCAGCGGCCTCTGAGGCCCTCAGTGGATTTCTGCTCTCTTTCAAGGTACTTTGATTATCGAATTTCCATGTTCAATAAAGGCCATATTTAGCGAGCCGAACAGGTTTGATTTGCAGGCGCTATTCCCGCTGGCGAGCATGCATGATTAGCACTTTTCTCTGGAAGCTAATGTGCTCCAGGTTGTTTTCCCCACGCACCCGGCATTAAATCATCTTCTAGTGTGTTTTGCAATCCTCTTTGTTCTGCTCTGCAGGTTCCTTCATTCTGCAGGTGCCCCGGTGCCACCGTGAGGCATTTAAGGCTTCAGCTCGGCCTCTAGCTGCAAGCTTGGGATTTTTTCTTCTTCTTGTTTTTCACCTTTGTTCTGTTATATAGTTCTTTAATTCCTCTTTGGGTTATTTGTCTCACTAGTCACAACTGATCTAACATTACAAGATGGACGTCTCATCATTTTGACCATTATTGTTCTTATAGGAACAAAGTAAAATGAAACAGAAAAAAAAAGACAGAAACGCGCTCCTGTTCCCAGACTGGATAACAGATAGAAAACCTCACGCGCCACGGTTATTAGCTCGGCCAATTTATTTTGTGTATGTCAGAAAACAAGAAGACCAGAAAAAAAGAATATATAGGCTTTCTTTTCCATTACCAAACATTACAACCTTATTTCCATCACTGCGCCGTTAAGTAATTTGCGGGGAAAAAAGCCAACAGAGTCTGGCGGCATTCTCGGCGCGTGTGTTTAAACCCATTACTTTGCCTTTTAATCAAACGGCGTGCTGGTGTCAAAACGCACTATTTTCTCCATGCATCTCCCCTCCCTGGTTCCAGTTCACCGGGTGACCTTGAAAATGTTTGCTCTCCTAAACGCCCCCCCACCCCCCACCCCCGTGTAGCCCCTGATCGGATCCCGAGGAAAACAGCCTCCGCCGGGCCACAAACCGGCTGCTGCTGCTGCTGCTGCTGCGCGCAAAGATGGTGATGATGACGATATGATGCGTTTAAAGGTGAAGTCATAGAAAGGTGCACATGTGCGTGATCATCAAAGACAAAGCAACAACTAATATAAACAAAAAAATACATTACATTCGCAGAAAAGCGTGAATTAATTGTTTTCCTGAAGGTCTGACATGATGGATTGCATTAGTTTATGCCATTTAGATTCATATCGGCTTAAAAAGGCCTGTGGTCGGGTTTGTCCTCAGCTGCTCATCCGTGCTAATATGCGGAAATGACAGCAGACCTCACCTCTGCTGCCGCCTTCACTGTCATAATAAGAAAAACATGTATTTAAAGCAAATGATCTAAAGCGGAGTGTTGTGTAAATCCTGATTAGACCGAAGAATTAAATGAATATTAGTGCGTAATTGTTTTACTGTCATCGCGTCGGGCTCAGATAATAGACTGTTGCTTCAATTACACCGCTGATCAATTGGTTTAACCCGCGGGTGGAAAAGGTGCGAGGGGCGCGTGACCTGCGCGCGACCAAGTAAACATGGGCGCGAGTTTGCGCGCGTGCGTGCGCGCGTGAGAGGGCGACAGAGTGGGGGGAGGGAGGGCATCTGAGTGTGAATGTAACAACACTGGGCCGTATGATTTATCGCAATGGGAACGCAGCTCCAGTTTTTCGGTGCCCGGCCTGTCCTAACGCATTTCGCTCGAGCCATCAGCGATGATTAAACACCTGCTGTTGCGGGGGAACAAAGCGCGCTAATCCAATATGTATTTCTGACATCTTAAATATCACCCAATCCCCTGACATCACGGGTCGCTTTTTCCGCGGGATGGAATTCTAAAACATATTTTTCTAATTTATGGACGGACTATAAATCAAAATTAAGCCCGCGGACAACGAAATATACATCAGTGGGGGGAGAAAAAAAAAAACCTGACGATGAAGGAGCCACATGCTCACACACAAGACTGACGCGCGCGCCCTGGTGTGCGCGCTCCCTCTCTGGCTGTGGCTCCCTGACACATTCCTTCATGTTTGTGTTCAAAGTGAAATCCTGATTATGATCATTTCTAATCTTTATTTTGGTGATTTGTAAGAACACAACAGCCGCCTGCTTTGTGCCGAGAGCCGTTTGAAAGCCTCAAATGTTCATTTGGCCCAACAAATCGAATCAGTGCTAGAGATAAGTCATTCATTCGCGCCTTTAAACGTGCTCTCAGTCGATTAGACACAATTTAAAGAGCTAAACTGGACAGGGACCTGCGCGCTCCTCCTCTGATTGGTCTCTGATTTACATCCTTTGTGTAGCCAGAACAACAAGATGAGCACAGGGACCCCACATCGATACTCTCACAGCCCTGTCTGGCTGTTTATTACATGTGCATTATCATTCTATTTTTCAGTTAATAATTATAAATTAAATGCATGTTTGTTTTTTTCCTCTGTGGTAGGTATATTTGTTCATTTGTCCCTACAGTACTACTTTAAGTAGGCTTACAGCAAAATTTCCACTTTTGATGCCTGAAAACGACTTTATGTTTGTTAGAGATGTTTCTGAGTTTTGTACTTAATATGACAATATTCTAGTTACAGATTTTTTAAAAGAGGCCTTAATTTTAAAGCATGAACAAATGTAAGAATTAGTAGGGCCTAAATGCACAATATGGAACATTTCTGCATAAAACTGCCTTTAAACGGCTGTGTCGAGTTGTGATCTCACATAATCCCAAATGATTCCAACAATGTTCAGATTCTGAAAAATCTGTCATTTTATTTAAAGTAAGGGTGCATTTCATTTTGTCTCCTGTTGCTAACTTTTGGGGTAACAGAGCGAGGAAGGAAGTCGACAAATGTGACTGAAAGTAACGCGACTGTTGCCTCATCTGTGAACATTTCTGCCAGACTCGCTCACAGAGATTTTCATTTGCAAATAAATAAACAAATCCCACAATCCAGCGTTGCTTCACGAGGTCTTAAAAGTACAAATTTCGTTTGCATTGTTTTGATAGAGAGCCCTCTAGTGGCAGAAATTACATATTGTGCCTTTAATGTTCAACTCTGCGCGTGTACATGTCATATCACTTTTCACTGCATTTTTCTGGTGTACTGCTTGAATTGCCTGGATAAAGATTTTTTTATTATTCAAAACTCAATGAAGCCTGTTTCACTAAACTGAAATCACCTCCACACTGAACATATAAAACATAAAGTGCTACCCAACACTTGACTAATAATACTTCATCAGCATAATAGACAAGAGGAGCTTTTTCTCTTCCCTAATAAGCTACTTTTACTTGTATTTAACACTGTTGGTACTTTTTACTATTTTTACTACCAATATAATTAATGTTTCTACTTTTTCTCCTACTGCTGCTCAGTATTTGATGTTATTCTGCATTAAAAAAAAAACAAAAACAGTCAGGCAAACACACCCAAACCTAATTTGAGAAGATGTAGCAATATAAAAGAAACAGTTCAGCATCAAGGGAATTATGGCAACTGATTTTATTTTTATTATATTGTATATTATAAATCTGAATGATAATTTCCTTGACAAGTCAATTGAAAATGGATGTCACAGTGTCCCAGCGTGCAAGCTGACACCTTCAGATGGCTTGTTTTGTCTGACCAACAGTTCAGATTTGTCCAAATATCAAAGTGGCCTGATCTGAAATGAACAACATTAAATTCACTCTCATGTATGATGGAGAAAAGCAGCAGATCCTCACATTTGTGAGGCTGGAATGAAAGAGTTTGGCATTTTTGCTTGAAACTGATTAGTTGATTCTTTGATCAACTCATCGATTAATGATATTAGCTCTAATTTTAGTCAGCTAACCAGTTAATTGGGAGCTGAATTTATCACCTATATTTTGACCTTTTTGTGCTGCTTCCTGTCTGTGAACTTTACTAAGTTAATATTTAAAAGTTTTTTTTTTTTTTTTTTTAAATGTCCAAATTACTGCAGAGTTTCACATTTCAGGAAAAACAAGTTTCTCTCATTTCTCCAAAGTTGCTGCAGTGTTACAGGAAGTGCTGAATGTGTCCCCCTGACTCCCCCAACCCCCCCAACCTCGCCTCCCCCCCCGCCGAGGTGACGCTCATTGTATGTGACTCCTCAATTTCGCTGCTTCCCCGCATTTACAGCACATTTCTGCGGCTGTATCACCGCGCTATGACCCGTCTGGACAAGCGGTGTTTGCAGCAGGTAATGGATTGGTTTTTGTTTTATCCTCCGGACCCCACCGCTGATGCGCACAGATCCCATTTTCCTCCACAGAAAACCTCCCATAAAAGACCAAACATTATTCTATTTGTTCATTTGTGGCTGCAGGAGTTTGCGCCCTTTGTTCTGTCCTAAGTGGCGTTGTGTTGAGATTCGTCTCAGTGCGGTGTTGATTCCATCACAACAATGAGCCATTACAGGATAACTGAAAAACTAACCCAGATAATTGTTTATAGTGGCCTTAATTAATGCACTAATGACTGCATTTCATGCCTCCTAATGAAAATAAAGTATATTTTCAAGCTTATAAAGTTTGTGGCCAATAGGGCGGGTAATTGTCATAATGTCTTCTTATTGATATTTATGTAAATAAGCGGGTTCCTTTATCAAACCATTGGAATCAGGTGAAATTGTTTGGATTCATTACGACGCGCGTGCGGAGAATCAATGCGGCATTAATTTTTTTGCGCCACGGACAGCGCACCTAAAGCTGAGGACGTATTGGCCAATTTGCATCTAAAACGACTCTGTCAAACATGTTTTGGTAATGCGTTTATGAATGTTACTCAAGCATTAGCGCCGCGGATAAAAAACAACATCAAGGTGGATTGTTTTCCCCTCATGACGCACTGCGCGCTGAAGCAGTCTGGGCCGGTGGAGGGTCGCTGTGCAGCTGCGTAAAGCTGCAGACTTTTAAACAGAGAAATATCACCACAAGGCATCCGAATAATAAGATTACATTAAGACTTCTCCAACAAAGTCGTCTGTGCCGCATCAGAAACGCAGCAGGTGATCACTTTTCTTCCTCAAATGATCCTCAGAGGGTTTCGTGGTGAAACAGGTGCGTTAATTAAGAGCAGAGGGAAAAATGCAGACATTCACATCCATTCAGCGACTTTTATGTCAGACAGCACAATTTAATGGCGACGTCAGTGTCCAGAAAATGAATGCTCGCTTTAACTTTTTTTATTTTCATCTCCCTAACAGATTGGTTTCTTTTGCCTAACATACCTCCTGCAGGGAAGCAGACAGACAGTTTTTCACTGATCCGGCATTAAACTCACAGGAAGTCCTATTCTTTCTTCTTCTCGTCCCGTATTTACAGAGCAT
This sequence comes from Naso annulatus, assembly GCA_029783625.1. NCBI lineage: Eukaryota > Metazoa > Chordata > Actinopteri > Acanthuriformes > Acanthuridae > Naso > Naso annulatus. The sequence goes on along the minus strand of JAPZDX010000011.1, from coordinate 23,476,263 downwards.
GACCTCATGGTTATAGAGTGAAAGGACTTACATGAAAACTACATAACAGATATGTAGTGGAGGAATGTAGCAATAAGTGCAAATACGAGGCACTTGTACTTAAATGGTTTGAGTTGCATGTAACTTTATAGCTCCACTGCAATTTAGAAAGAAACTTTGTTGCTTTAAATAGCTGCAGGTACAATTTTCACACAAAACATGAGCTTATAAAAAAGGATGTCTTGAAATAAATGATTCTTCCTGATGGTTTAATAGATTCTTAAATTGTCTCCACTCAGCTACAACAGCATAATGTCAATCACACATTGATGCATCAGTACTGATAAACCTTTATTTTTAACAGAATGTAAAAAAAACAAACCGCGGCCTTTTCACTTTTGTTACTTCGTGTACACTTTCCTACAACTACCTGCACCTTTTTTACTTCAGGGCCTTTTTATTATGCAGGATTTTCACTTGTAATGGAGTACTTTTATTTTGCAATAATTCTGCCTTTACTGAGGTCTTGAATCTGATCTGAATCCTTCTTTAACCACTTGGAACATGTGACCTGTATTATATGTATTTATGCAAGATGTAGAATTTTTGTAATGTATTTTATTTACGTACTGTCAATTTTGAGGTAGTTTTGCATTAGTGTTCCCATTTTATTTTGCTTTTCTACTTTAAAATACCTTGTAGGTTCAGATTTTACATCAAAACCTACATGTAAAAATGTTCAATGTACCCAACATTACAAAAGTAGTTAAATTCCATGACATATAATGCAGTACTAATAATAATCCAATGACATAATATAACATGTAAAATATTTTCCGGATTAAGGATACTTTTACTTTTAAACCACTTAGCTATAAATTCTTAAATACTGAATAACTGTTGAAAGCAGTATGCTCTGTAGTATTAGAGTGTTTTCCACAGTGCAAGTGAAGGATCCGAATACTCTGCCATCACTGGGCGTATGTAGCCTACACAATATGTATATTGTTACATTACAGTGATAAAACCATGTACTTATTTTTACAGCGTAACTTTAAACTTAAACTTCTGAAAGCATCTGCAAGGCATACGTATATCACACTCTATTACATGACTGTACTTTACTAAATTTACATGACAACAATAGTCACTTAAACTGTGTAGATCAAGATTTTGGACTTAACCTTTGTTGTGCTCATAAAATATTACAATTTTGTATATTTATATATATTTTGAAAATGCCAATTAAAATCAGCTTTGCCTAAACCAGCTACCACAGTATAAATATCAATCCAATTATAAAAAATGTTGTAATAATACGCTAAATTCTATAGAAATAAGTGTTTTTTACTTAAGTACATTTAGTTAATAATACTCCTGCACTTTTGAGTTTTTTGAAGCTTAGTTTACATATATTGTAAGGCAGTATTTTCACAGTGTGGTATTGTTACGTTTACTTGAGTAAAGATGCAGGAAACTTTTTCTATCACTGTTTTTTGATCAGTAATAAAGTATTTTTGAAATGTATAACATCAGATTTCATATCAATCTAAGATTATTTCCATACTCTACACATTTCCCAATGATAAAAGAGATACACACGTGAAACATTATATAATACACAGCTCACATATTTAAACACACGCGTACAGACATAAATCTGTGTGCAAGAGAAATTAGAAGTGCG
>JAPZDX010000011.1:23435910-23446466 GCA_029783625.1 Naso annulatus | reverse complement strand
CTGTTTGTTTGGTTGCTGCATGTTTAGTAAACAAGTAAAACCTCAAATACAACAAAGATTGTAGGTAAAACTTAAAATTTTAAGAAATTCTGACAGGCATTTATCTGAAATTAAATCAGAATTCAGTTGGCTTTACAGTATGATTTAAACAAAAGTTTATGTTTGATAAATGACGTTAATCAGTCCGATGTAAGCAAATTTTCAGTATTGAAATGAACTTGATGTAAGAGTCTCTCCTTAATATTTTGGAAGAAAATAAAGATAATCTAACGGCATACAAGGAAAATTTCTCACTAAATGCTCTTATTTTGAAGTGACTCTAGCACTAAATAAATCTCCAGTTTATTAGACATTATCTTATAGATTCAAACTACTCAAATTGTCACATTAAACAAAAAATATCTTTATAAACGTAAATTTACTCAGATACAATGTACAGTTAAATCATTCACACATAGTGTGAAATCTGCATCAACTGCATTTTAAGAATATTTTAGTGTAAAATTGAAGGTTTATTTTTGACTCCTGTCAGAAATTTATGAGAAGCACCTCTGTGAGACATTCAGGGACATTTTGAAGATATGCTTATTTATTAGGATATTTGACTACATCTCATCCTAAGATGCTTCAGCTCAAAATGTTCTCTTTATAAAGCTGAATTTCATATCAAAAGTGTAATTCAAGGCTGGTTTCCTCGTGGATGTCTGCACTGTGTGTGTGTGTGGAGAGGGGGAGGAATGATGTGTTCGCTGGTTGTTATTGAGGTGTGTGTCTTGCCATCCTGCGGGAGATGATCTCACTGTGTCCCCTCAGTCAGAGAAATGTTAGACAGAATAAGGATGGATGGCCTCGTCTGTAAGAGGTGACCACCACAGCCCGCCTTTTCATGCTTGGGCCTGCGTTATGTGTGTGTGTGGAAGGCCGCGCGTTTGTTTCGTGTTTGATGGAACAACACTGTGTCACTGCCTTTAACTCTGAACTGCCGTCTCCTCTCTTCCTGTCCTTGTTGTCTGCAGGCTGGTGAAAGAGGAGATTGCGTATCAGACTGAGGCAAAGCAGCAGGAGGAGAAGATCGAGCGCATGAAGGCGGAGGCGGCAGATGAATATGTCATCAAGAAACAGGTTTGTGTCGCATGTTTGATGCTGTACGACAGTCATGCCTGAATTCAAAAAAACTCGGGATCAGCGGTTGGTTAATCTCAGCCACTCAGTGAAAGGTTTCGCTCTCCTATAGTTAGGAAGTGAATTCTTCCGTCTTGATGATTCTAGTGGCCTCTCATTCATGTAATGAGGTCAGTCCACAGTGATAATGAAGAATTAGGTTTTGGGAGTAGAATCATTAGCAATTTTGTAGTTTGCTTGGTGCTGATGTAATTATATCATGTTACTTTAGAGGAATTTGATAATTACTGACACATGCTGGCAGTTTAGTGTCCCAAATCTCCCCTGTATCACTGTGCCTACAGCCCTTCATCATTTTGTGCTTTAGAGAAAGCATTGTTGTGTGACCACTAGCTCTACAGGATGCTCTGTCTGTTAGTTGATCCACAGAAATTCCCCAATATGGTGACCACAGTTTTCACCCTAGGAGGCTGAATTTGGCACTGAGGTCAAATTTGTGTGTGTGTGTGTTTGTGTTCATGCCACTTGTCTAAAAGAGGGTGTGGCAGTGGGAGTGGCCAAAAAAAAGGTGCATAACCTTAAAGTGGATTCACAGACTTGCATAGGATTTGGTGGAAAGGTTGGTCATGAGTCAGAGGTCAGCTGATTAACTGTGGCTAAAAGGGGGCGTGGCAATGGGTGTGGCCTGGTACAAAAAGGTAGATAACTTTTAAACGGATTCATGTAACATGGCCAAATTTTGTGGAAACACACACTAACTTTTATTGGTCAAGGCTTGCCCCGCCCCTACACGTTAGCCCCGCCCCCTTCTATAACTCATCAGCTGTCACAGATTGTAGACTCTTATGGGAGGCATCATTGCAGATGTGACTTTTTATAACTCTTTCTTTACAAATATACAGTAAAGGATTTAACATTCAATTCAGTACACAATATTTTGCATCCCAACAATACACTTTAATATACTCAACATAATTAGCTGCTGGTCACAGCTGTTGAAAATTTGTGCTTGGTTATATTACATTTTTAATGTAAGAGAAACAGAAATACAGAAGGAAATGCAGACAGATACTCAGGCACAGTCCATTTTACAAGGATGATTAAATTCAGATAATGTTGAATAAAATCAATTAATCATTGTGTGTTTTATAATAAGATATTATTCTGAACTTTTCCCACTCACATTCCCATCAGCCTCTAGTGAAGTATTGTTTATTTTTATTGTGCAGTGGACCTTCCTCTGCACCCTTAATTAATAAAGTAATTATTATGATATTAAAATGAACTCCCTTGTTGTTTCTTAGTCAAAGAGTTAGTCTCATGTTCTAGTGAGACACGATATGGATTTTTATTCAGCCCAAATCAAAAATCAGTAAATCCTTGCTTCCTTATTTCTGATACAGTTAACTGATAGATTCACATTTTTATATTTTAAGAAGCCTTTCATAACCTGTTAGCTTCTGTGCACCTGAGGGTAATAAAGGCAAAGATGGAAGATTAAAAACCCATAGCTCTGACAAAACCAAATGAAACTGGCTTCACTAATTTTTACCTTCTGTCGGAACCTTGCAGAACAAATACTGCAAATTGTGATCGTGTTGTCTTCCTCTGAAACTGTAAAAAGCGTCCACACCGGCGACATGTTTTACTCTTTGATGTCTTCAGCCTGACCACAGTGTGCTGCACTTGTTCTTCCTCTTCACCTACTTTTCTTTCTTCTTCTGTGTTCATAGGGTATGTAACTTTAAAGTTACATGTCACCACCTCCTATATGGGAGCGTGGAAGTTTTGCGCTCGTTGAGGTAACTAAAGCACTTCGTATTAGCTCTAATTCTAACCAGTCATGATTAATAACACTAATATAAATTTACTTTTATGCACATTAATTATTATGCATCTCTGATGTTTCCTAAGGAGTGTAGATGTTTATTAAAAGGTTCATAGTGTGGAGTGTCTCGGAAGTCAACGATTGGCCACAGCTTTTTTACTTTAAGCCATAAAAATCTTTGAGGTAGATAATCGCTTTTGCACAAAAATTTTCACGCATATCTCCAAATAAAGCTAAAAATCAAGCGCAAAACCCTGTGTCCTTGACTTTAAATCCCCACATTATCTCTAAAATGCTAAATGCATGAACAGTATCAAAACATGTGCAGAGTGTCCATCAGTGCTGCTCCACACCTCCCCCAGCTCGAACACTGGGTACCAGTTAAAATGGCTATCGGTTCTTTGTGTTCCAGGCAGGCAGGAAGTGCAGCGCAGGCCCAGCGTCTGATTATGTTTACTGCTGACATTAAAATTCTGTGTGTGTTTTTGTTTTGTTCATGCATTCATAGAGCGGCGGCTGAGGCTGAGCAGCAGGCTTGGCTGGTGTTAAATGGGGAGATTGGGAGACCAGATGGATTATGGTTGGAGATGAGAGGTCTGAGGCAGGATGGATTAGAGGTTTTTATTTTAATGGAATCAATACGCTGTAAGTGTCAACTTTATCCAGCGCTGATGGGATCATTCCACTGCACAGGGAGGGCACGGTGACTTTTCTCTGTTTCAGCACTCCTTTGCTTAGTCTGGCTCACCTTGTCACATCTATATGTCAACCAACTCTTACTAGTTGTCTACTGTCTTTCAGTGTGTCAGTTAGTCTGCCAGCCTGTGTATGAGTTCATCTGAGCATCCGTTGGTGTGCACAGCCGTGAAATGTACATGTGTGTAACTGCGTCCATGTTTTGACTCTCCAGCCTGACAGAGGGCTTGGTGAGGAAGCATCTGTCATGAGCGAGTGTGTCTGACAGCGTTAGCCAACTCCTCTCTGCTCTTTAGTGTGCCAGCTGGGGGAATTCCACATTAGCCGCGGCTGTGAAAGTTCCCCAGGCTTTAACACACTTTCACTGCAGGCGTAGTAATACCTCTTTACGCCTGATCACGGGTGCCCTCGGCTCAGGGTTTCTTCATTTATCCAGGTGTGCAGTCAGATCGAGGTGGTCCCCTGCTGCCCAACTCCCTGCCCGATCGATAACTCAATAACATTTTTCATACCGCGGGCTTGTTGGGAGATGTTAACCACAGCAGAGTGTGTGTGGGACGCCCTGCATGTTACTGAGGAACAAGGATACAGTGAATGAATATGCCTGTATCTGACTCTTGAAATTGATGTTCCATACTTGGAAAATACATGTTGGATAATGTGCTGGTTTTTTTTTTGGAAGGCAGGTAATTGAAAATGATGAAGGTGGCAGTTTTGTTTGGACTAGTCAAATTAAAGGATGGTGTTTTCTCTGTGTGGTTTCAGATGGAGGTGTTGCAGGAGTCCAAAATGATGATCCCAGACTGCCGCCGCCGTCTGACCACAGCACACGGAGATCTGCTTCAAATATTAGTGAGTAACACTCTGAGTAACTGAGGTTAGCGTGTAACAAACCTTTTCTTCTCACAACAGGACAAAACTGTATTGATGAAACTCTCAATCCATTTATTTCGTTGCTATCACTGCGACTAATTTAGGCCTTGTTGAGAAGCTACATGGTGTGATTGTATTTGTGGGAGATTAAAGACACATAGTGACAAAAGCAACCCTATTTTATTGAATTAGCCTTAATGTTAGCTTGTGTTTTCCCTGATATCGAACTGTTCGTTTTATTTCCCCCTTTTTTTTTCTTTCACTATGTCTCAGGGTAACTTCTAGGGCTGCACGATTTTGAGAGAAAAAATCTAGTTCCTTTTTTTTGGGGGGGGACTGATACTGCATTTGTGATTTGATTTGTGATTAGGGATGGGACCAACATCCGGACTCGTGAGATACGATTATTAAATGGCTGGTGCCAAATTTTTATATTTTAATTTAAATAATATCGGACTGTAAACAGAATTCCCTGCCAGTCTGACCTGCCAGAGTTACTACTTCTTGACTCCTCGGGTTGACAACTATGACATAAATGTCGGTAGCAAGAGCGGAAATTAATCAGCTGAAGAAGAGGTTGACAGCAGGATAATGATGACATGAAAAGAATTTAAAGTTAAGACATGCACCAGCTTCGGATTTTATTGTATCGATGAGACAGACAGATATTGTGTTTATCATTATATAATTGTCTTGCTTTATAGGGATTATTTCTGAATCTCTATGTCATGAAACTATTATAAAATTATTGTTAGCATGGGTCATGTGAGTTACCCTATGACTCCCACCCCTATTTGTGATATTGTAGGGAGTGATAATTTTTGCAACAGTATTATCATTTTCATTAGAAAATATATTAAAATGTTTATGGTGTGATATTTGCACGAATCTGTGCCAGGGTCCCTGCGGATCCTTAAAAAGTCTTGAAAAGTCTCAAATTCATTACTAAGAGGTCCTAAAAAATTGGTACAGGGGAAGAGAACCCCCCCTTAATTTCAGCTCCATTGTGATGAGCTTCATTTCTCTTCAGCTGCACACAGAGAGCACAAGCCTTCTAGATATGAAAATGTGTCAGGCCTCTTCTGAAAGACACGAGTTAAGTACCTGCTCCTAGACTGTAGAGGGCAGCATTACACTCTACAGTGTACAGCCTGGCAGAAAGCCATTAGAAGAAGAAGAAGAGCGTGAGCCTCTCCAGTTGCACTGGGGTACGACTTGGCCGTTTCATTCTTTACTAATTGTTGCTCATAATCTAGGCTACTTCTGTGGTTGGCCACTTTGCTAGTTCTGCTGTCAGCAGCTGTTGGCTGACAGGTCTCGCCAACTATATTTTTGTTGCGAATCTGTCTTAAATTCCCTTCCAAGTGGCATTAAAACAGTCTTAAAAAGTCTTAAATTTAACATCCTGAAACCTGCAGATACCCTGTAGGACCAAAAAAAGATGTCTTGTGTCTGTAGAATATGATGTGTCAGCACCAACTCTGCAGCACCACAATATCTGTACTAAAGTGGTATTTTGAGAAACACATCTTTAACAAATAGTGCATCGTCCTGCAATTATGAAAATGCATAACTCCATATTATAATTTCAGTTAAACTTAGAATTGTACAGCCCTAATACCTTTACAAGTGAAATGAAGCTCATCACAGAAGCTTTGTGTTCAGTGCTAACTACAAAATGTTAGCATGCTAATATGCTAACTCAGGCGGTAACAGTCATAAATGTTTTGGCAGCCTAGCATCAGCATGTTAGTGTTCTTAATCAGCACTTCTGTCTTACTTTTGTCTCATTAACTGAACTGCTATCTGCTGAAATGTTTTTAACACTTGGAATAAGCTCAAAATCACATGTTACACCAGTTTGCCATTTTTGGCTCCATCCACACAACCGCGATGTGTGTGCGAATCCCTTCAGGATTTAAGTTGATATGGCGAGAAGCAAACATAAGCATGCACGTCTCAGGGTCATCTCAATTAATGCAGAGCAACAGTCACGCAGCCGCCGGCGTGAGTCACTCACATGAGAGCTGAACGGCGGACAGAGGGAGCTAACCTGGAATTAGCATCCTCCCTTCTTTCCTCCTTTAGACAGACATGCGCATATGCACACGCTCATCACTGTTCATTAGCGCCGCTGTCACCGCAGTGACCACCACAGGAACTCACACACACTTGATTAAAGGACATGGGCGCCATACTGTCACGATATCCGTTCCTCCAACTCTTAACCGCTAAATTTAGACCCCACTGAAGTGATACCGATTGCGGTATGACCCTGAAACATTAAGTTTTAAGATGACAATTGAGAAAGATGTTTCAGTGTACAGGCAGTGAGACAAAAAGTTGAGCACAGTTGTGAATTTACGAAGTAGCTCGCTGTAATTCCTCATTTGGTGGAATTTAAGGAGTTGGCAGCATTTTTGTACCAAGGCTCTGAACCATACCTGTGTGTGTTTGTGTCTTTACAGCAAACAGAAGAGGACTTGAGCGAATCAGAGGAGTACAAAGAGGCTAAAAGCATATTGGACTCAGTGAAGCTTGAAGGATGATTTCTGATCTGTTTCTGTTCTCACTGTGAGATTCACTTGCTTTAAATGTCCATTCCTTTCGTCAGGCCCTGTTTGCGACCGTGGAGGCAAAGTGAATCCATTCAAAGTCTCTGTTCTTGATGTAATTATTTCTACTGTTTGCTGTTAACGTGCCACCACGTTTGATCACACCACTGCTGTGTTCAGTTTATTACACGACCGCAGTGGAGGGGTTTTTCTTGAGATTTTATTTGTCACACTAACACACAGTCTGGACATAATAGACGTAATCAAGTACACACACATTTGTCTGCTGTCATCTCTGCAATTAAAACCAACACTGTTAATGGTGTCGGTCGACTGATTTGAAAGCCTCGCACTGGTCGCCGCTGTAAACGCTGAAAAGCTGCAGCTCTCTGAAGCTCCAGTGTTTTATGAAGTGACAGTTTTTGAATTCATTTTTGCATTCCTTTTTATATGTATTTGAGCGTGTTGATCCTCCAGGACCTTGATTGCCTCTAAACTTCGTTCCTGACGCATCCCAGATTGTTATCCAGAGCTGCAATTAACATTTCACTCTTTTGATTAATCGCTAAGTTTGGAAAATGTCTCGGAAAAGTGTGTGTGGGGGGGGGGGGGACACCACAAGTTTCCTGAGCTTGTTTTTATGTGTCCAAAAAAAAACATAAATTCAGCTTGCACAGCAGAAAAGTATTACATTCTCAAACTTTTTCTTTTTTTTTGGCTTGGAAAATAATTGATCAATTTTGAAAAATTGTTGGGAAATGTAATTGTCTTTCAGTCAACTAATAAACTGATGGTTTCAGCACTAACAGGCTTGTAAGTGATGGACTAAATTGCAGTGTGTTGTTCCCCTTCAGAGCAGTGAAATGGATTGAGTCTTGATACCTACAATAAAGACGAGGGCACTCTGGGAAACCACGTCAGTCAAATGACAAATGTTGGTTATGGCCGTGAATGACAAAAGCTGCCTGTCTGCTGTCCCCGCAGCACGCGCATCTATTATCCAAATGGCCTAAAATAACGACACCTCGCATTAAGGCTGAGAGAGTCCTTCCTAAATAGTCATACTAATAAATGAACTCAATTGCCAGACAAATTAAGGTTACATTTGACTTGATCCTTATTTTACAGATTTCGATAATTATCGGGATCACCCCGAAGTCTCATTAGCGCCCTAATGAGGCGCTGCTACGCCGTGGCATCTACCCCGCTCCATCTCGTTAAGGAAATCGCTCTTCAATGCTGATTATTTTATTTGGAGGTATAATTATATTTCTTTCGGATAAATCACGGCCTAATCGAGTCCGTACAGAGGGCAGCGGCGCTAATTGAGGCATGAGATGCGGCGGCAGGGCGCTACATGTGGGTTTGTGTGACCGGAGGACCCGCGCAGGCTGGATGACGACGAGTACTCACATCCTGTAGACTGCTGCGGTAACAATACTGCAATGTAAAATACACCTGCATTTCAAAGTATTTGCCTAAAAAAGTAACTTATACTTCCCATATTCATTTACATTAAATAGCCTTTCAAAATAAAAGCAGCAGAATGGCTCCTGTAAAGCATTTATAGGCCTTTACTGTAGATATTTAAAAAAAGAAAATTTATTTAATTTTTTTGGTTGATGCATATACCTGAAAGAAGCATATTAATGGAGGTGGCGCACATTTTAAGAGGTGGGCAGTTTAATCTGTGAATTGCATCATACTGTATAGACTGGTCACGTTTTTGCTTTTAGACTCTTAATGTGAAAAGCGCATAACTGTCAAATTAATGTAGTGCAGTTAAAACTACAATAATGTCTCCAACCCGCTGGAGGACAGTGGACTGCAAGTGTAAAATAGCCTAAAATAGTGTAAGTGCTTCAAAATGCTTTAATAGCCTACAGTAGGCTACTTTTGTAGGCTATAAAAAAAAGTATTTCCGCTGGTCTCATTTCTCTGACAAAACTAACTTCTCAACCTCTTTGCTCTCGGATGACCTGCTGCCTGCTGTGAATGATCAAGGCTTCTTAAATTAGCATCAAATGAACGAATTGGCCTTTATGATGACCTCAGATCAGCTACACCTGCCAACCTAATAAAGTGGCAGGATAATAAGAGAATACAGCATATGACACTAGTTCAGGTGTGGAAGGTGGCCACGTATGTTTAACCTTTGGACAACCAAATATTTTAAAATAGGCTAGTACATTAATTCCTTTTTCAGTAGGCTGAGTTTATATTTCAAGCGTACAACTCAGGGAAACGTGATGGACTACTTTTTACTCTGCTGTTTGGCAGTTAGGCTCCTTTGCGGATGAAAATCTTAATAATTTGTAATGACAAACATAGATTTCAAAACATTTATGTACAGCCACTTAAACCACTTATGGTTCAAATGCAGGCTATGATTTCCATGATAGTTCAGTTAGTTTAGTTCAGTAATAACCCCATAACGTTATGTAGCAGGTCTGCATATTTAAAAGGCTGTAACACTGATAAAGCTCATTTTAGCTGCTCAGTGAGCAGGACTACAGTTAGCCTAAGCTCTTTCTTTACTGTTTTTGTTGCTGTTAATTTGTTATATTTAAATTTATTGATACTAAAAGTTGGATGAACTGCGGCGGGGTTTTGATGAACCCTAGTTGACGCGGACGCGGCACGTTGCCGCCTCCGGCCTTAGCTGCACAGTAGGAAAGGTGCATTTTCCGCCCAAGCGATTGAGCAGAAATTCACCTCTTTTATGCCGCAAAAGTTCGTCCGTTTGAAAGTTTCTGCCCTGGCCGCGGGACGCAGAGCAGCCCGCTGAGTGCGGCTGAGTCGCCCTCCTCTTCTTCAGCACAGTAACTCAGCGCTCCAGTCCCTCCAGACGGTCCCCAAATCAGCTGCATGAAACAAGAATCTCATTTGTTAAACTGGAGCTTGTGCAGATGGAAGATCGATTGTTTTTCTCCTCAGAAATCTCTAATTGAGTGAATACAGACTGCAGATCAGAGAGAGAGAGGAGAAGAAAACAAGAGGCCTAGCTGTTTGGAGAATCCGCACTGTAACCAAGAGGTCACGGGTTCAAGTCCCGCCAGCCGCTAAGTGTGCGTCATTCTGCAACAACCACAAGTGGATCTGAGGTAAAGGCCTTCAGACTCCAACCACAACGCAGCTTTTGCGGTATTATATCTTCTGTTGTTTTTTGCTGTTTTCATTAAAGTCACTCCTCATCTCCACCACGCGTGAAAATGTCTGCTTTCCACTCAGATGCACCGCATTAACCTGCAGGGGGCGAATTTGTTTGTCTACTTTTATTTATATCACGGAGAAGATGGTGTGAGCGGGAGAGAGACGGAGCTCACTGTAACTTTGGTCCTTGTTTACACTAATTACGGCCTTATCAACTGACAAAATAAGGCCTTCGAGATACACACAGACGTTACCCCCCCCCCACCCCCCCCCCCAACACACACACACACACACACATACAGAATCTAGCCTATGAACAAAACTAAGTG
>JAPZDX010000011.1:23259831-23269924 GCA_029783625.1 Naso annulatus | reverse complement strand
AAATCCCAAGAGGTACCAAGTATTTTCATTGTCCTATAAATGTTTTTTGTTGCCTAAACTTAACCAAACTGCCACCACTTCACAGCATGTTAGAAAAGCTTTGATTGCCACATGAAGGGTAGCGTACCTTGTCCGTCTGTATGAGACAGCATGACAAAGACGTCAGTATTTCACAACCTGTGATGAGAATGTATTGATAGTCTTTAGGTTTTCATGAATCATCATCTGTAAAGCAGCAGAGAAACCTCACAAGGTAAATTCTGCTCTTTGTTCATGTCACCGTCTTTAATTAATCCTCCCAGCCACAGGAAACACACGACGATTCAGTCAGGTTTTACCGTAAATCACACTGAGTGGGTGAATAGATCCTGTGCTGCTGCTTTGTCGTGAGGGAGAAAGAGACGAGGAAAAGGACAGGTGATGCAGCAGATATTGTTGCTGCATTTCTTTAATTAGCCAACTTCGGGCTGCAGCTGAGTCCATTCATTGTGTTAACTGACTTCTGCTGTCGACTTGTACACAAAAAGTAGCTGCACTCCTTCAGGCCTTCGCTCTGTACTACACCTGCAGCGTGGCTTAACGTGAGAAGCGCCCATTTAACTGAACATCCTCAAAATACTTACTGTGGTGCAGGAAAACACCTGCAGACAAATTCAAGCCATATGTGCTAGAGGAGAGACAGGAGGGGAAGGCTCTGAGAGGAAGTGTGGATGGCAGCGCTCTCCCTCTTCCTCTTTTTCTCTCTTTCTCTGGAGACGAACGTGAGTCAGTCTACCGTGGCTAAACTGCAGTGAAGCACAATGCTGCAGAGATTAACTCCAGCCCATATCTTCAGATCGCCTGCATGGCTATGAGACGCACAGAGAGCGTAAGAGAGGGATTACAGCCGGAGGAGAACAGAGACGACAGACGAGAGCAGGCAGAAAAAAAACCCTGAAACATCCCATAGCTGGATAGCATCTCACCTTTTGTGTTAAAAGCATTCTGGGCAAAGGCAGAGGATTTGGAGAGTAGATTATGGAGGTAAATGCGACTTATGCATGCAGAAGAAGAAGGAATGAAAAAGTAACTTTGGAGGAAAGTAAGAAAAAATCAAGCACAGTGAAAAGTTTAATGGAAAGGAGTCTCATTGATGCATTTTACTTCCCTACAAAAGATCAGCCAGGACACCTCTTTGTATTTCAAGTTACACTTCATGTTAGGGAAATGCTTAATTATCAGTGAATCATTTTGGGGCATTATTTGGTTTGTTTAACTCATAGTCGGTGATTATGTTGCTTGAGAAAAAGTGTTGCAACATGGAGAAAAATATCAGAATTCCTGTTTCTCACAAAACTGCATCATTTAAACTGTTTCATATGGTCAATACAAATAATACTGCAAAGCCTTCTGAAAACAGGGTACTGGTGACAAATGAAGACACTCAGAATGACTTTGGGAACATTAGTTAAGTCTGCACAAAGCTGCTTACGGTGTTCATCAGTGGAAGGTGAATTTCCAGGTCCTGTATGAATTTTCATGTAGTGTTATTTAGAATGATTAATGTTTTTGTTGTTCATTGATGATGCTTTATTTTAAGCTTGACCAGCAGCTCTATAGGTCTGTCGGATGGTCCCTGATCTCTGGGGAACACAGTTTTTGCCCTAGGAGGCTGGTATGGTAATGGGAGTGGCCGGTTCAAAAAAAGTTGCACAACCTCCAAATGGACTCACTGACTTGCACGAGATTAAGTGGAAAGGTTGGTCATTAACTAAACTGTTAACTGTTCAGGCCAAATAATGAAAAGGGGAGTAGGTGTGGCACACACACACACACACTTTCATTGGTTACAGTTTGCCCCTCCCCTACAATTTATTCCTGCCCCCTTCCATAACTCATCAACCCTTTGTCGTAAAGTCGATGTGCAGTAGAAGCCAGCAACTTTGTGAGCAGATGAGAACAAGGATGAGAAAAAAGATAGGCCTAATCAAATTTTTGATTATGGCCTAATATCTACTCGTTGGCGTGGACTCACTTGCAGCTTAAAATAAATGCAATACTCAAGAGAAAAAGCAAGACTAGAAACCCCACCAAACCCCAAAGATGGATATATTTAGAGGTCCAGTCTGCTTTTTACCGCAGCAATATAACACTTGAACTTCCTGGCAGGAGTCCTGCCTGCAGTGCTTCAGCAGCACGCGGCTGGAAAAACCCCTTTCAACATAATCAATATCTATTTTTGCGTGAGTGCTTGATGCAGCATACAGAACATGATCCAGCCAAAATAAAGCTCATCTAGCAGTCTGCTGCTTCAGAGACACGATGAATAATGGAACTGTTTGTTTCTTTATGACATTATTTGATTTAGCTGGTTGTGTTCCTGCGCACATACTGAGTTATTTGCATTCATTTAATGTGAATCAATTATGCACTTACTGTGACAAAATAATGCTTATGCAGCTCATTTGGAAATTTGGATGATATGTGTAACATTTTCTTTCTATTTCATTAAAACTCTAACCTGTTTTCAGTTTCTCCGTCCTGCTAGATGTCCACTGAAGAGGCTCTTTTTGACCTCTTAAAGAGGGACCAATGTTCACAGAGAAACTGTGGCAAAAGCACAAATCGATTCTATTGTGTAACTTTTCCTCTCCAGTGCATCCGTGAGAATGACACACACACATCCTCTACATATGCGGTGTGTGAGTGAGAAGGTAAAATGACTCATTCTTTCTATTTTCTTCCTCCCGTCTCCCACTGAGTGATGAGTCACAATACGGGTGAAATCTGGGTGAATAATAAAATATCCTGCTCCAAAAAAACAAACACGCTCTGCTCAGCATTTCTCTTTGGTTATGAAACCGCACAATCATTTCGTTCAAAGACAACAACAACAAAAAAATGTTTTTCTTTTAATCTTTGCATGGGAAGTGTCTGATGCTTTATTTTAACACTCAGCATGGTCACACTTTGCTGAGAAAAAGGCAGCAGTGTGCAGCTCTTAGTCACATTATTAAAGCAGAGAAATCACGCACAACACACATTCAAACATACAGACACATTAATGGCACACAAACACACAACTTTTCCCTCGTGTAGGAGAGATCCATCTCGCTTCACACACCTCCTACTCATGTTTCCAAATACCTGGTGCCATGACAACCCACTGGCAAGCTCCTAAAGCAATGAGATTACTGTTGAAAGTTTCACCCACCAGTGTTCCCCGTGCACAGCCCTGACATGTCATAAACAGCACACATCATAAGCAGGTGGCTGGCAGGGAAACTAATTACACTGAGAGCAGAATATTTATATCAGTCTGCAACTTTGTGTGCTTTATTACCATTTGACAGCATCAATCAGAATGTGTTTCCTGCAAAGTGATTTTTAGCTGAATTCGTGACTTCTGCAAGCAGCACCAGATGATTTTCACGCAAAAAGTCAAGATTTTCACTCATACGGATTGTGACAGTGTGTCATTCAAAATCTCAGACAGTTTACATACAGATTTAAAACATCCCAGATAAAGTGAAGTGCTTTCACTAACTAAATCAGTTTAGTCTTTTTGATTTAAATGTTGTTAAAGCTGAAGTAGGCAACATCTGGTAATCAAGCTAGCTGTAGCATGAGACTCCTAAGGAAGCAACTCCATTGCGCCCTCCCCTCCCTCTTTTCGCTCCGACTCACGCTTTATTATGTTTGTTGAAGCTCTCTCTTTTAAGTCAAGTTTATACTAAATGTAACCAGCAGGTAAAGTCAGTCTCCGTCACACCTACTCAGTTCAAAAACCTACTACAGCTTGACCAATGCAGTGATATTTCCCATCAGTTTCCCCAGAATTAAATACCGACAGGAGGAGAGAGCTTCCTCTTCTGCAGGGCCGCTGCAGCAAGGAGACAGCCTCTGCACGTGGGGCAGCAGCTCTCTTCCTGTCAGATATGTAATTCAGGGCGTACTGATGCAAATGCATTGGTCAAGCTGTAGTGTGATTTCCAACTGAGTAGGCGTGACGGAGACTGACTTTACCTGCCGGTTACGCCAAAGATTCACAGCAAGATGCAAAACAGTTGCAGGAAAAGTTGCAGCGTTGCAAACTGGTTTGTCTCAGCTGGACTCAAGCCGGCTGACGGTGACGC
The DNA here is from genome assembly GCA_029783625.1 of Naso annulatus. Taxonomy (NCBI): domain Eukaryota; kingdom Metazoa; phylum Chordata; class Actinopteri; order Acanthuriformes; family Acanthuridae; genus Naso; species Naso annulatus. Next base: position 23,265,809 of record JAPZDX010000011.1, on the reverse strand, counting down.
CTGCGACTCAGCTTGTCACCAGAGATAAGTTTCAGACCGTAAGGCATGTCACTTGTTTCAACAGGCAATCAGCTCATAGAGACGTCACCTGTTGCTAAAAAAATACACCGTCACAGTCTGAAAACAGAGCCAAAGAGAGGAGCAGAAATCTAGTGTTCTTTTAGACCACCTGAATTACAATATGCTGAAAGATTATTATGGGATTTTTGCCCGATGACACTAAGAATAAACTGCCAACCCTTGCTTTAATTCCAAATGATGCAAGGAAAAAGGACATCAACTGTGCCTCGCCCTCTTCAAAACTCAAAACGTTCCTTGTTTAAATAACCAAAACTGCTCAAGAACATCATCACCCATATTAAGAAGCCAGCTGGCAGCACATGGCTTTGAAAGAGTAAAAACAGCATCACTGTTCGGTGGTTGGGTGTGGTCAAAAGTGTCCTCTGTAGCACCTACAACCACACCCAACAGTGATATCATGGTGCGCTGAAACAACCTGGAGTACACTTCTATATCACATCAGCCAAGTGAGAAGTTAAACTGCTGCATGTTAGTAAAAACAAGATTTTTTAAGGGTTCTTAGAATGCTCAGCAGTCTTCAGCTTTTGCGGACTTTTGTGGACTGTATAAATATGAATGACAGGGGAAATTGTTGATATTTATCTTAATAAACTCTCATGCAAGTCCTTACCGAGCCATCCAGCTCCAGAGTTGGGGACACACATGTCTGTCTCGGCACTTGGTAGAACAAAGCCCACTACGAACACCTCCACGCCGTCTGACATGAGCGCCAGCCCGAGCACAAAGAACAGCTGCCACTGGAATCTCCCATGGCCACACTCCTGCATGATCAGCTCATACTGCTGGGCGAGCTCCTCCTCGTCCGCCTGTCTCTCATTTTCCAGCTCCTTGCGACTCTTGAGGCTGTCAGAAACCGGCTGGCCCAAAGCCACCTGACCATCCTGCAGCTTCCCATAGTTGTAGGCGGGCACGCCTTGATACTCCCCTTCGTAGATCTCATCTTCATCGTCGTGGCCCTCAGTGGCGTCACTAGAGGCACCGTCCTCATCGTTGGCTGCGTTGTCGGCGTAGTGACCGTCTTGCTGAGCGTATGCATGGTAGTTGTCCTCTTCTTCATCCTCGTTCTGGAAACGGTTGTAGCTGCGATGAGCTGAGTATTCATCTGAGGCACGATCGACCGCTTTGGTGAGGTTTTTGGAAGCTTGCCTCTTGGCCTCTTTGGCGATGTCCTTGGCTCCTTTAACCAAGGAAGTCCTGTTGTTATGTGTTTCGTCCATCTTGGTACGATGATAGTCAGCACTCAAAGTCTTTTAATTCAACTCTCTCGAGCTTTTATTCCACCAGATTCTACAACTGTACGCTACCTGATCTTCCTCTCCAGTCTTCCAAGACAGATCGAGACTTAAGGCAGTTTATCAGTGCTGAAAGGCCAGTCAGCTGCCAGGAAACTAATGATTAAGTAATGATGTCTAACTCCATTGGATGGGAGAAGCCAGACAGTGCTGAAATGGAGACAGTTGATGTTGGATTGGAAAGGTCCGTCTGTCAGAGCTCAGCAGAAGAGACCGTCAGCCTGCGGGGACAGAAAGAGAAAAGCTTGATTAAAAGCTGTCTGTCACAAATACTCAACTGAGGGTTTGTTTGTTTTTTTCTAGAAGGGAAACAGCAAAAAATATTATTCATTGAAAATGAACTGAGCAATGTGATTGAGTCTTTTCAGACAGAAAACATATGAATTCAGCTTTTGAGAATTTTCATTCATATAATAAAATATGAACTACAAATGTTTTAGTTAATCATATTCAACAAAAATGAACTGCCGTATCCAATGAAGAATTTATTTGCAATGTGTATAAATCGATAGATAGATAGATAGATAGATAGATAGATAGATAGATAGATAGATAGATAGATATGAAAGCTATTTTTAAAAAAGTGTAAACAAAATAAGTCCAATGAAATGTGATTTATAGTTTATAGCTAAGTCTGTTTGCCAGCCAAGCTTGTGTCCCGTCAGTGTATAATTCATAGATTTCATACTTCACATCATCCCCTCGTTTGTATTATTCTTTAAGGGACCATAGCAGTGAATTTCTGACTCGTCACCATTAGCAGAGATCGGCCCTATCTTCTGCAAATGTCAAAATGTGACCACGTGTTTACTTTAGTAGACGTCAGACTGCATTTTTAAACCCCATTCACTGCCATTGATGTTGAAACAGGGTATAGAAACACTATGGGACACGTGGAAGTTGTTGGGTATAGGTAATTCACCCTTCTAAAGAGAATGTCTGCGTTTATTTGGTCAAAAAACACTGAGTGAGAGAGAGAGAGGAGCCGTGGAGACCAAAGTTACTACGCCTGGAAAACTAGTTCCCTACAAGTGCTGCCTTCCTAGCTTGAATATTAGCATGAAGAAGGATTTTGACACAGATGCCCTTTTTAACTAATGTTGTCACATTTTCAGCTTCTTTCTGCAACGTTTATTGAATATGAACAAAATGTAAACAAACACTATTTCTCATAGATAAAGCTATTTTGGGAAAAATAGGCAGGGTTTATGCAACCTATGTACAATTAAATGCGGTAACACTGGTATGCTCCTTTAAGAGATGTTACGCTCTTGGAGATGTTTTTTTTGTGATCGTGTTTTCTGTTCAGTTGTGGGAAATCTATGTCACTATGACTCCCCTCAGGACTTTCTCTACTGTGACACTTCCGTGGCCTCTCAGAAGGCCTGTCAACACATCAGACCCGAGCAGTCTGTCTGCCACACTGCAGTCAGCATCCACCGGACCCAACGCCTGCTCCAGACAAGCTTTGGGCCTCTGCATTACACCCCAAAGACAACCGTTACTGAGCAAATACAGACTGAACCAACACAACACAACTGCACGTAATTACAATAACATGTAGGTAGCATTTTCATGGTGAACCATTTGACTGGACTGATCCAGTTTACTCTGCATCTTTTTTTTTATTTTTGTCTGGTATTAACACATTTCAGCCTCAATGAATCCACATGACTAATGTGGCAAACAAACAATAAATAGGTCCATTCAAAAATCTGGGGGAGGTGGGACTACTCATTCAAGCTCAAGAACTTCTAATTCAGGTGCTTGGCCCGACAATGACAGGGAGCTTTGTACTGGTTATGTTGAATTCTAGGAGCTTTTTAGCTGAAATCAAAGTGTTTTGAAAGTATTGAGCCAACGACACACAAAAAAGAAGACTTGGATTATACTTGGATGGATGTCTTTAGATGGTTTTGATGTTTTGAAACTGTATCTCCATGGACTGCTGAAGTGAGTGGCTCGCATTTTTTTGACAAACCGTAGAGGAATGCTGGAAGGAAAAAAATACTTTCTTCAATTCAAGACATCTAATGGGTTAGAAAATGATACACAAAAAATAGTTTAGTTGTGAAATATTGCTGTAATGTTTCAAAAACTCTGTATTTAATTAGTAGTTTTTGTGATGCAGCTCAGTTTTACATCCTCTCTTGTGCATTATCAAATTTCACAACAGCATTCACCTGGCCTGGGCCCAGACAAGCGACTCCGCCCACTCCACTTAGTAGATTTGACTCTCTTGGCTGGGGGTGAGGAGCTGTCTGTCGAGAAATATCAGACACTTCAGCCGACAAAGCCGTGTTACAGGACCAGTGTCTTTCATATGAGTTACAAAAAAATGCAGAATTTAGTGTGGAAAACAAGCCTCTATCTGTCTGTTTGTGCCAATGCTTCATGCAGCTCTGCCATCGGGAGACGCGTCTGTCCTCGCCAGCGAGAAGCAGGAAGTAGGTCCCACTGTCCCGCGTCTACTCATGATGAGTATGTGATGCTATTTCAAGCGAAAAACATTTCTGGGTCTCTTTCCATGACGAATGGTGGGTCAGAATCTCAATCACAACACAATGTAACAACATCTATGTGATTATATAACAGCTTGTGGAGACATTTTTGGAGCTGGGTTGTCTCGCTAAGCCAGACTTCTTTCCTCACACACTCTCCTGTAGACAGATAGCCCACCAGGTAATGTAATGACTGTTCTCGCAGATTAAATTTAAAAAGGTATCGACCAATGAGGAAGGTTTAGGGAAAATCTAATCCCCTCCCTCTCAGAATCGGCCAAAATGGAGGCAATGCCAAAATGACAGCATCAAGTCTGCTCAGTGGAGTGGGCGGAGTCTCTGGTCTGGGCCCAGGCTATCATTCTCCCACTTAAATGTTTATTCTTATCAGCATGAGCATATTAACACAATAGTTTTGAAGCAGGACCTTCAGTTTTGGATCAAGGAACTCGTGAAAAACGGCTTGTGCTGAATTTAGATGGCTGCGTGTTATTTCAGGTGTGTCAGGTGCATATAATCAATATTTGGGTAAATATAATTATTGGATCTTCTGTTTCTGACATCCTGGCATCGGAGCAAAAAAATAAAGAAAACTAGAACATGACATTCACGAAAAAAAAAAACATCTGCAAATTATGCATTAATGTTTGATGCATCTTGTTGGTTTGCAATCAACTTAGCTGTCGTTCACCCATGTAATAACAGCAGTCAGTGCATCTGCTAATCAAAAACGCAAACACAAATACACGGCAAGCTAAAATGGTGACGATCAAATCTGTGAAATGACTCACATAAGCGCAGTTGTCTATTGATTCAATTAGCAACATGGTAGATATCTCTATAATAAGTAGCATTCAGTGTTCTAGTGTTAATAAGACAATACAGTCGTGTAATCTTATAATATAATTGAGTCTAATACCAAATGAACAGAAAGTAATCCCTATCTTCTGCATAGGGCTTAACGTGCTCTTCTGTGTGTATCTGCAGTCCCCGGAGTGGAAACCATAAACTGAGGCGTTGAGTCTGGGTTCAGTGTCTCATGGCAGGTTGATGTACGGTGTTTCTTTTCACCTTTGCTCTGCGGGATCAGATAAAACATCAGCTTGGATCTGTCATTTCACCACAAGCACTGCGGCTCTACGGCGACGAAAAGTAGCCCAAGAGAGTTTGGTGCAATGCAGCAATGAAATGAAGTAGGAAATGTGTTCTAACTAACTTTGTGCACGAGCGGATGACGAGACAACGACTCCCTCTGGCCATGGATGCATCTAAACACAAGGCCAAGGAGAGAAAAATCTCACCATCCTGTAGCTTCAGGACAGTAAAGGGAAAGATGTGTTGTTGGGTTTTCACTGCAACATCTCCTGCAATGTAGCTGATCAGTTTTGATGAAGCGTGAGTTTCACAAAATTGGTCAGTATTTTAGTGCACCTTGAGGATTCAAATGTCTATATGTAACTTGGTTTCATAATTGCTTATCTTTTATTTTTAAATTTCAAAAAAGAATCTACTAAAAGGGCAATCAAAGCTCAATCTAGACACTTAACTGCTTAGTGTGTTTTTCAAAATGACTTGGAGAAATATGCCTGTTTGCCTTCGTGCCATGAGTTACATAAAAAGGTCAGTGAGTATGTTTACATGCACACAATATTCCGCTTTTTGCCCTTTTACCAAAGAAAGAAGAAAAAATCCAACTTAGCTCTTTACATTGTACATGAAAGGGAATACTACAATAATATTCCTGTTTACACACAGACATGCATACTCCAATTAACATAATGACGCACGTCCTATCTAAGCGCAATGAACGATTTTACTTCCTTTTCAGATGGCAATGATGTTCCTCTGGTGATGAATCATTGTTGTCGCCCTACTGCAAGTTTTGCAAACTGTTGGCTGTCGGCTTTATATGCCATAAAAAGGCACAAAGCTTTGTTACACAAACTGTTGTAAGAACAACAAATGAGGCATATATTCCGACTGCATTTTATACACATACAGGCAGGAATAATACCCGCAAATCCCACCTGTCTTAAGGCCTAAGGAATATTCTTTCACCCCATTGTCACCGAGACACATATTGGACCCATTTTTCACAGACACA
>JAPZDX010000011.1:23218492-23229082 GCA_029783625.1 Naso annulatus | reverse complement strand
GAAAATATTCAGATATAACCCCCTTGGTAATCATTAACATTTTCATAAGTAACTGTAATTTAATTGCACATTTTTAGAGTAACTGTTACCGATTACAGTTACATTTATTTTGTAATTAAATTATCACGTGATTTCATTACAAGTAACTAGTGATTTCCCAGCACTGCTCTTGTCACACTTTTGCACTCCCTGGTCTATTTTCCTGCGCCCATCAGTCTATTTTCAGACTGCTATAAACAGGGGGAGGAGCCTCGTCCCATTTTAGGAATGGATTGGGTGACGTCACCGCAGCCAGCGCCCCTGCGCAGCGCACAAGTTGAAACACGCGCTCAGCTCGCTGCCTGTCCGTGAAGAAGCAGCAGACGTCAGTTGAACATGGCGTTGAGCAGGGGAGCTGTCAGCAGTGTACAGGGGGAAAGCAGCAGCGCTGCCACGGCCACAGCGTCTCACTGAGAGCCGGCGACGGATTTACTGCGACTGCCGAAGCTCATCGGAGCACATTTATCTGCGTTTCATCCTTTTTACTGCCGCTCCTGGGAGCCAACGTACGCCGAAGACGAGGGGAGAGTTGACAGCCAACGTTAACGTTTCAGTCAGTAATCAGGTTACAAGCTTAGCTTCACCTGGACATTTCGACCACAAAATGTGTGAGCCTCTTTAGCTAACAATGGTTTACTTGCGCAGAGGGAGCCGCTAGCTATCGATCCCGTCTCGAGCTCTGCTATTTGGGTTAACTCCTCCGCGTGCACTTAGAGCTATTAGCCAGTCGATAGAAAAACAACATTATTCAGTGAACTGTTGCCTAGTATTTCCAGACAGCTCAGCTATAACGTTAATACTGCCAGCTCAGATTCAACACACCTGACCCGCAAAGTTTCCACTGCTGTTTTCACTCAAGCTGAAGATTTGTTGAGGAAATGTCCGATAATCAGAGCTGGAACTCATCCGGTTCCGAGGAAGACATAGAGCCCAGAGAGGAGTCCGGCCATCTGGCTGGTGTCGTCGACATGAGCGGAGTCCTTAGCAAGGTAGGTCACGTTTTGCCTCGGTTGGATTTCCACCCTGTTTACCCCGTAGCTCGGTCAATGTCACTGCCAAGTGCTGAGGGCAAAACTGCCAGGGAGGCGCCTGTCTGCATACCTGGGTGAAATGAGGTAACTGGCAATGTGTAGGACAAATCACGGCATGTCTGCTTCATGGGTGGGATACTCAGGATCTTTTACATTTCCACATTGCTGCTGAGCAACATTAGCCTGGTAATCCCCACTGAAGCACAAGGAAAAGCCCCTAATGAAATTAAATAGCTTGGTATGTGATGCACAACAGTCTACTTTAGCTCATAGATGCCCCAGCAATAGTTTTATTCCTTTACTGTGAAGCTAAATGTGTATATCTTACTCCAGGATCACACATGAAACATTTTATCACCTGTATATTAATTTTACACATGTGTTGTGCACAAGTTCAACACAAGCGTCTGGTTAAGTTGGCTGAAGCGGTGTTTAACAGTGTTAAATTGGCATAAATAATGAGGGCAGCTCTTAAAAAGGTCTTATTCCTTGTGACAGGTGACTATTATTAAAGGGCTAATTTCAATAAATCCTTTCCATATCTGTTATGATAAAGTGGAAACAGCCGGTGGTGTTGCTATTATGGGCAAATGTCCAGTGACAACGAAAATACTGCTTTAACAACAGTATACAAAGAGCAGGAAACATTTGCAGGCATACTGGTACAGGTAAACTGTGCTTGTTTACTGAGCACACTAAGTCAACAACAGTGCAAGCTATTGTTGATTTGTTTTTTTTCTTTGGTAAACAGACAGTTAAGTCTACTGCTAGACTAATTCCTGGTAACCTACTTCACCATATGCCTCTGTTCACTTGTGGGAGACCATGTTTTGGACAAATTGACCACAGATTTAATTACTTTAAGCTGCTGCCAAGCTAATGTGGCATTAATCTCACTGCACACTGGTTGTCTGTGAACAGATTGAATGCTGACCCGCTAACCAAGCATATTGTGAGATTAAGCAGTTCTGCATCCAGAGGAGCTCACCTGTTTATCAAACTAACTAAATCCCGTACATGTCACAGGTCTTGTGACGCTGTACATGAAATCCCGCAGGTCCTTACGCATTTTTTTCCAGACGTGAAATAAGGATGCGCAATATTGGATTTTTTTGCCGACATCTGATATGCCGGTATTTTACAGCTCAATTGGCTGATAATCGATACTAATGCAGATAATGTGAAAGCATCCCTGAATAGTAGCATATGAACCGTGCCTATATGTAATATGTAATCTACAGAGAGTTACCAGAAAAAATAAAACTCTAATTTAACAATTCAGTCCAACAGTCCCTTAAAAAAGACTTTTTGTAATTTGTTGTTGATTCAGCTCTGTAGTGATTCTTGAGGCTGTGCTTTGCGGTTTTGTTGTGTTCCATTAAATTCTATTTTAGGCCTTCGATGGGTTTCCGTATGTAAATAAGGTGGACTCGTATGAACTAGATACTTTGCAGCACACAACCACTACAAAGTGCATCCTTCAAACATGCCATCTGAATCAACATACAGAGAACCAAGCAGTCCAAACAACAGCTGAACGTTTTAAGTAAAGTGGTATTTATTGCAAAGATGTCATTACATTCCATTGTAGAGGTGTTTGGATGTTGTTTTTTTGTTTTTCTTGTCGCTCAACATTCAAAGATGTTGATCAGTTTGCCTTTTTTTTTTTTTTTTTCCAGTGGACAAATTACATCCACGGATGGCAGGACCGTTGGGTGGTCCTCAAAAACAACACGCTGAGCTACTACAAGTCTCAGGATGAGACTGAGTATGGCTGCCGGGGTTCCCTCTGCCTCAGCAAAGCTGTCATTACTGTGAGTACCATTACGATTCTTCACCTCAAAGCAGCACCCTTCATCTCTTCTTTCGTCTTCCTTTCTTCAATATTCCACAGTATTTGAGCTTTAAGCACTGGCGTTTATCTAACACAAGTTCTGTGTTCTTGAATGTAGCTTCAGATTTGTGCAACATCAACCCTCTCAAAAAGTCTTGCAAGGATTGAAGCTGATGTTTGAGTAAGAGGACTAAATTCGCCAAGAAAGAGGAACCATCGCTCGCTGTTTAAGATACCAAATAGTAAAAGTAACTGTGGCACACACACATTCACGACTAATTACGACTTCAGATGATGTCCTGTGAATGTTTATTTAAATTGCAAATGTAGCCATAAACTACCACTGTGTGTCACTTCACCTACTGCTTCTCCTGACTCTCATTAGACTGTGTTGCTCTAATTTGTCCTTCCATGCCTGAAAAAAACCAAACAGACAATGTGGTTTTCGAGTATTCAGATTGCTTGTCCATTAAAACCAGAGTTGGTTTACATTCACAACAACAGACGCTGCACTTTGCTGCTTTCGAATGAAACTGAAGGGTCTAAAAGAGGATCTAAACTGGATGATTGTTAAAGAGTTTTGACCTCCCTTTTGTATTTACTGACCAGCTAAAATTTTACGTGATAGTGCTTATCAACATAGTACATCTCAGTTACTAATTATTAAAAACCTTGTAAGCCATTAAATAATCAGGTCAGCAATTTACAGATTAAGATTAAATCAACAAAACAAATCAAATGAACAATAACTGTTGCTGTCAGCTGATAGATAACAGTCAGGGTAGCCACTGACAAATTCATCTGCCTAAATAAAGCTTTGGCAGGATTTTCTTGTTAATGTTGAATGGGGCAAAGTATCAGCTTTGCCTGTTTTGGCCACTAAATTTTTCCACCCTATAAAATCCACTGATTTCACATTTGGTCAGTGTTTTTTCTCCACATTTTAAGCGATATCAACATGTGTTACAAGAATCATTACTTCTCTTACAACATAAATTGTAATTCTGTGTTGCAAGTTGCTTTTGGTTTGTGTCGCTTGCGGGCCAAACTCCACTTGTGTAATTTTCATTTCATCAGTCTCTAAATTCCTGCGGGAACTCAGAAGGACTTTTTGGACAAGCAAAAACACTGTTGCAGTGTTTCTTATCAACATGTCTCCAGTTGCTGCTGCTGTGCTGTCTTAACCTTGCTATACAAAGTTCAAGACAGCACTGCAACAAATGGAGACATGCTGTAGTTTCACCGAACCAAAATATGCATTTCAGCTCCGTAATGTACCGTTCAAATCAATATGAGTTGGATCATAAGTAGCACATCGGGAGAAATCTTTGGACTAAGAGCAAAAATAAATTTTTTTGCTTCTCTTTCATGGGTATTCATACTACCCAGCTCCCTCCCTCCCTCCCTCTCTTTCTCCTGTAACCTCTCACATAGTTTTGAGAAATGTGGCATGTGATGTATTAGAAGTGATTCAGACATCCACCATATGTTTCTCTACAACTCATGACGGAAAAACTCAGCTCCTTCTGGTATCCATGTGTGGGCCTGATGGTGCGACACTTTAAATCAAATGGAATTTTCCCTGCAGACTCAAACTTGTTCTTCATCTGCAGGTGATTAGCTATTTTTACGTAAATCTCATGATTATGCCCCACTTTATGCTTGAGGGTAGTTTGCCTATCAGGTGACTGTTTTAGTTTCAAAACAACCTGCTATGTGGTAACACTTAACTTGAAACTCGATCAGGAGACTAGTAATGCTGTGTCACTGTGTTAGATTGACCAAGAAATGCAGAAACAGTTTGGGGCAGTTGTGTTAGCGCAAAGTTTATTAAAGCAGAGACTCACATGCTTGTCAGACGGTTAGTGTTATCCCGCCTCACAGAGTCAAAAAAGCTGCCACATTCAGTTTAAAAAAAAAGAAAAACGCAATCCAAATGTGTCAACAGTGTATAATGATGGATGTTCACTGTGTTCACACCTTTGTGCTTCAGCAGAAACCTCGTCAGTCATTGAGTGCAGCTCGGCCTGTGTCGCTCTTCAAACAGTAACAAGGAAAAATGAATAAGTGACTGTTCCCAGGCAGCAGAAAGAAGGCTGCGCCATTAGCTGTATTTGTTCAGCTTCATCTATTCCCAGCCTATGTAAATATTAACCTGCGTGTGGTGCTTTACTGTATTCATTTTTCATTCCAATGGAAATGTGCCTCAGAAGTCAGGGGCATAAATATTAAAGGGTCATAGCTGATGATGTTTATGCACAGGCAGAAATGCCTTTTTTAAAAATGTAAATACTGTGTCTTTTTTCGCCTGCGAGTCTCTGTGATTTCTCCATTTTTGTTAACATCCACATGCAGATGCACAGTACGACATAGACTTTATGTGTGCAGGCATGTTTAGTCACAAAATCACAGAGAGGATGATTGGATCCTCAAAGTAGTTACCAGTCAAATCAGTCTACTAAGTTTTGTAGCTCTGGTGTGCATGAAGTGTGTGTATGTGTATATGAAGTTCAAGGGGATGTTGGTGGTCGGAGTTGCACTATGAGTCATCAGCTTAGTGGTTGAGAAAGTTTGGTTGACCTGTATGATCGTGTGTGATTTCTTCTTTGCAGTGCAACCAGAGCCAATACTAAAGCATTTCCTTAAAGAGCAAATCTACACAATGAAATAAAAGCCAAAAATGGGGCGAAGAGAACAAGACTCCCGCAGCTTGTTTATGGAGATCCAATCTTCTCTTTTGTGTTGTTTTTGTAGGTTTTGGTTTCTAAAATTAAGTGGCCACTTTTTAACATAGCTTTCATTCTCAGATTTAAGCAGTGTTTGTAGGAGAGGCATTTGGAATGCACAATAAATTAGCCACAAGAACCGCTTTCAGTGACTTATAATGCAGTCAAATAGACTTTCACCATAAACTACTGCCTCAGATCTCAGAAAACTGAAAAATAACACGTGTTCGATACAATCTCAAAACTGGATATCGCAGGTTTTAAAAAGAGAGTATCCTTTGCAAAGCTGCTGGATTAGATCTCATTGTACACCGTTCATTTCATTGTGTTCAGCACCTGTCCACACAACAGAATAGATAGGTCTAATGTAGGGCTGCAACTAACAATGATTTTCATTATTGATAAATCTGCTGATTATTTTTTTACAATGCCTCAATTAATCATTTATTCGGTGAAATGTCAAGAAAGTGTGAAAAAACACTCATCTCAATTTGCCAGAGCCTAATGTCACGTCTTTAATTTCCTTCTTTTGTCCAAACAACACACACAGACTCCTCATTTATGATCATAAATAAAACAGAAAAACAGCAAATCCACACATTTAAGAGGCTGAACCAGCAGTTCTTTGTACTTTTTTTAATTTGAAAAATGACTGAAGCAATTAAACTATTATCAAAGTAGTTGGCAATTAGTTTTCTATTGATCGTTTATTCGACTACGCAGTTAATTGTTGCAGCTCTTGTCTTATGCACCCTCTTCATGTGTTCACAGTCGAGGCTTAATTGGGTAGTTTTCAGTATTACGACCGACATATCTGTGAGTTAAGATTCGGCTAACATTACCCACTTAAAGTCCTTTGCTTTAGACATTCAGTTGCTTGCCATAAAGTACAGGGTAATGCAGGCTGTGCAGAACAGTTTAACAATTTTACCTAAACAAATGCACAGACGAACTACCCAGTTTTCACCTTGAGTGTTTGTTGTTTATTTTTATCAGGGAGAAATTGTAGAAATTGGGGTGAAAATGAGTCTGTAACTCTTAAATATTGTAGGTCAAGGATTCCCTTGTAGCATTACTGTATACTCCTCCAGCATGCAATGCATCATCTCCAGAGTAAGATCCCTTGAGGCCAGTTTATCATTCAGACAAGACCGATGCCTCATTGTTGCTCGAATTCACATCTGACAAAGACAAAAATTGTGTAGAATCCTTATTATCAAACTATGAGAATTCTGATTTCATATTGCTAAACATTTAGAAACACACTAAAAGAAAATAAAACAATCTGTCTCTGTGCTGGCGGTTGACTTGGATGGACTGTCTTGTCCAGCTTGTTTAAGCTGTGGGTACATGTGCTTGAGGTTGTCTGTTTGTCCAACTGTGCCTCCACAAATGCTTTTTTCTCCTGTACTTACAAACGCTGCTAACCACCAATGCCATTTTTAGATCCATGGTGCATTAATTAGAGCAAACTGGCCTACTTGTAATTCCTTCTGTCAATGGAATTAATGAGTACAGACGAGATTTGTAGAAGTTTGCCTGGTTTTTTTAGGTTCTTCAAGACAGAGACTTCAGATGTGATAATTTAACAGCTTTTGTACCATATATTTTACAATAAACCACTAGAGGTTAGGGTTTGGTGACACAGCGATGTAACAATGTACGTATGTACCGTCTTCATGTCTGCTATTTTGTTCATCTGCCTCTCCTAATGTAGAATTTACGTATTGTCACAGGGAATGCAGACGGAAATGAGCTTCAAGTTTTATTCTGGTGCATCTTCTCTAATGAATTGAGATTAATGTCTGTAAATTTAGGGGTGTAACATCAGTTTGTATTGACCCGTGTGGTACACACATGGCAGTTCATGTACACAGTATAGTTACGCACACTGATGTATTAAGACTGTTGAACGTAATTCGCATACACAAGTTCCACCAGGAACCTTCAAACCTTTAGCAAGTTAAGCACGTGATAATTGAGCTAACGTTGCAGACCCGCCTGCTTCTTTTAAATCTCGTCATCATGAGGCTTCTCTAGACTTTCCAAAGTGCCTGGCTTAAAACGAATCGTTTTGTGGAGGTTGTGTGATGCTCAAAACAATTTATCCGCCAAATTATCCACTGAGGCTGCAACAAGCGAGGAAGAGGCTAGCGTCAAGCTGCACACAAGAAATAACACACAGCAGCGAATCCAGTCAGTTTTCAAAATAAAACACCTTTGGCAGATCGTTCTGTTTTACAAAGTCACCTGCAGCGAACTATGACGTACAGACGGATGCACGTGTCAACAGTGTTTTCTCACCTGAGCCAGGGAGCAAAAAGGAAGAGGGGAAAGGAGAATGATGCTATGGTGAAATATTTGTACCGATTTGTAATATCTAGACCCAGGTATGAACCAAACCGGGACTTCTGTGTGCCGTTAAACCCCTAAAATGAATGTATATACCTTTCAACAAAAGTACAAATATATCCACCTGAAGAGAATTGGTAATGTTGTTTCCACCACAGAAGCTACTCCATATTGTCTGTTATTTGTCTGAGGCAGGTTTAGTATCAAATGATGGCTGGATTCTCAAAGGATCTTGTGATCTCATGATGCTTGTGTGATTTCATTCTCACTATTCTCTCATTTTCCAAATAAAAAGGTAAAAGAAATGGCTGGTTTCGCCTCTTAAATGTGAGGATTTGCTGCTTTCCTGCATCATTTATGATTATAAATGAGGAGTCTTTCTATTTTGGGCTGTTGTTTGGACAAAAGAAGCAATTTGAAGACGTTACATTGGGCTCTGGGAAATTGAGATGAACATTTCTCACAGCTGTTGAAGCGAATAACTGTGGTACAGTTATTTTACATTAGTGAATTTACAGAGCAGTTGCTAAATCATGATTTAAACTGTTAAAATGATATAAATCTTTATAAACTGTGGTGGAAAGTTTCGGCCATATTGCCCACCACTACTCCAGGGGTTTAAAGAGAGACACGGAAAGGGAGATTAAAGGTCAAGTGGAGGTTGAATGGACAGTTGTGACGTTAGGTTTTGTGGAAATCGTAAAGTGTCTTCAGTTAGGAAATGAGACTCTTCCTCCAAGTGTGTGACTTCCCGTTAACTGGGGTTCATCGGGGGGGTCAAGAACCACATGCCCATTGCTGGAGGTGTGTGTGTGTGTGTGTGTGTGTGTGTGTGTTTAAATGACAAATGGTATCTTTACTTTCGTTTAGCCTTCCCTTGCACTGTGTTTCACTTGGTGAGTCAGTGTTTTCAGCACTATGGCCTTGGAGATCCCTCTTTTGTATCCAGAGTCCACAGAAAGACGTTCCTGGCACTCAGCTTTTAGAAGTAATTTTAAAGGAACAGCACACTACATTTGTCAGAGTTTCCTCTGCAAAGAACATAATTACGATGTTTGAATTTGCACAAATAAGTTATGGGATTTAAGTGAGGTCTGGTACAGCTGAATATGTATTTCCACTTGTTTCAGTCCCTCTGTTTTTTTTAAGTGAATCACAAACTATTTTAAGGGGGAGCTCCCATCCATCCAGTTGTGTGACTGCAAACACGTACACCAGCTTAAAAGGGAGAGGACAGAAGGGAGAGTCTTTTTGAAGCCTGCCAGGAAGTTTATGTTTGAAGTGAATAGAGACAGATTGAAGCTGTTTGTCTCATTGTTATTTTTGCATTCATATTTCTTGTTCGATTCTAAACTTTTTTTTAGTGATCAAGATTTCATACAGTTAGTGTGTTCCCTTCCCTATTCGTCTCTCGAAACAAATCTGATTCCTGACGCTGATGATCAGAATGTGGGACATACTTGCGGTCCAGATACAGCTGTGCCCCACATAAAGGGAGCTGTTTGACATCAGAAATAGTTGCCAGCCGAGGCTCCTCACCAGTAAACATGGATGACAACAACAGACAAACTCGTCTGTGGTGTGTTTGCTCTGGTATCTCTGTGGGCGAGACTTACATTTATGTGATCTGCACTGGTGGATTGTGAAGTGGTTCTTTTGTTACACAAACATGGGCTCCCTCAGAATTACATGGATTTCACAGTGTGCATCAATATTTGTTGCTGACAAAATGCTTCTCCTGATAGTCACAGTCTTTTTTTGTGTCTCAGATAGTTTTGGAAATGTGTTGTGAAATAATGTGTGACTCATCTTTTAAGGCATAAGGATGAGTTAGTGTCTGTCTGATTTGTTCCTTTTCTGACAGGTCATTCATCCCAGCAAGATAATGAAAAGATTGATTTGCCCTGGGATCTAAAGAGCTTTAATGCAATGATATCTTAAATATTAATCCATCACTTTCTGCAGACCTGCTTGGGTGTAAGTGGTCATGGTCACAGGAGGCTGAAAGGTATTCCGAAAAAGCACCGAGCAGCAGAATTTCTTCAGCTCTTCACTCTGCATTTATTTTTGTAGATCTTCTTTTACTCTCACAGCCCATACACAAAGTAAAGGTGGAGTCAGCAGCATTGTTTGCTGTGGCTTGTAAACACAACATTCAAATTAGGCCCCTCCTCCCCGCTCAGCACCACCAGAATGTATTGTAGCATGTACTTATACTGCTTGTACCTACAGTAAGTAGAAATATTACATTTGTTTTAATGCCAGCACAAGCTAACTGCTGGTGTTTGGCACCTACCTGTCCAACAGAAGGCAGGCCAGCTCTACGTTGCTCTTCATCCCCAGCCTCTCCTTCAGTTCGTGAAAGTGGCTGAAAGCCAAACTAAGATTAACTCTCGTTCTGGAACGAGCTTTGTCTGCTTGCGGTTTTGCCTTACCAGGGATATTTTTTATCATTACATCTATATCCTCCATTTTCTTCAGTCACTACGTTTTTATCCGCTTTCAACCTTACCTGTGCTGCGCTCATTGGCTGACCGAATCGTACCCACTAACCGCCCAGAAACGTCCTGACTAAACCAAAACATAACAAAACACAGGCAGAGGGGAG
>JAPZDX010000011.1:23080701-23097533 GCA_029783625.1 Naso annulatus | reverse complement strand
ACGATGAATTCATGCACGTTTATGCACAAGACAATCTGAAGCTGGTACTCTTGTCTTCCTGTGCTACTGTATTTGCTCCTTATGTCCAGGCCATCCAGCCTGCAGTACAGGGCTGAGTCGTCCGAGGCCTCCCAGGACCTGGAAGGTTAATATTTGCAGGAAGGATGGCCCATAAATATGAGCAAAGGGACTTTTAATTAAATAAGCACTTCTTAAATATTCTCCTGGGCCTGCTGCTTTTGTTTAAAGATGATTGATTGACTGCTATCTCTCCAGGCAGGAACATTAGTTTTGCCTCTCCATCCTCCCCATCTCCTCTCCATTTCTCCCACATCTCTCTTCCCTTTCTCTCTCAATTACCCTCCTTCTCTCACCTCTCGTTCTCCTCCCTCCTTTTTTCTCTTTCATCCCTCCTCCTCTATCCCCTTTTTTGTGTTCTCCATGCGTCTGCTGTCAGCTCCCCATCCTTTTCTCTTTTCATCAGTCCACGTCCTGAGCCTCTCTCAGGAGGCCCATATTTCTCCAAACTCATGACAGGGTAATGAGGCCATGCTAAATCCTACCACGCCCTGGAGCAACATCAGAAGGTGGAGGGGCAGGTCGGCCCCTGCCTGGCCCGGCTGCTGCCTGCACGTCTGCTCCAGCCACACTGTGAGGCAGCTGTCGTCACCTGTTCTTCCTCATCAGCAGAACTATGCGACCAAAGAGAGAAAAAACATGCAAAATGAATTCTACCTCGTCCACCGTTTTGCTCATCTCTTCCTGTTTGTCTTTGCCTCCTTCAGCTCTTTTCTGTCTCTTCCATCCCGCCTTCCTCTGGAGCTGTGCTGTAGCAGCAGTCTGCCATGCTCTGCTGATTTCTAGCTGGAAGATGGGGATCGGCAGGGGAGCTCAGTCTGGCTGTGGGCAGCTGAGCCACGGTCAACACAAACACACACACACACACACACACACACACACACACATGCACTCACGCACGCACGCACACACACACACAGAAACCGGCAGCAACGCCACGTGAGGCCCAGGTATGAGAGGAATTGTGAGTGCCTGTGGACATTTGCAGCTCGTCATGCTGCAATCATTGCAACTTGCAGTGCAGCTTCTCCTTGTGTTTGCTGTGCGCATACAAATAAAATCTTTATGTTTGCCTATAGGTGCACTGTATGCATGTGGGAGGAATACAGCACATCATAGCGCTGAATGTTGTATAAGCATTTGTAACGTTTTGTGCATTTTTTAAACAACTTATTGCATTTTTTGTCAATAACAAAATGCCTTGCAGTCCTTAAATTTTGTCACCTTGAGTTGAAAGAATGGCTTGCTTTGGTATTTTGTGTTTTGTTTTTTTTTATGTGACAGAATTTCACATTTACCAGATATTTCTATGAAAAGGAAATGCAATCGTTAGCATTTTGAACAGCCATTAATTATGCCCGAGCAGAAACTGTTCATTATGCTGAAATTAATTAGAATTTAATACAGCTGTTTCTCATTTCTTACAATAGTTGCATTCAGAAAGAACAAACACAGCGCTGCAGAGAAACGTTGTTTGTGATGTTTTGCACTGCACATACAAATAATGAACAACCAATAAATTTAACACTATACAAAAGCGAATGGAAAATAGTGATAAAATATGAAAAAAACCTGTTAATTCTCAGTTGAAAACACATCAGGCAGGAAGGTAAAATCTTCCAAACTGGCAGCCTGTAACAGCTTATAAATCAGCCTCCATTCATTAGCGAGTATTGATCCTGTGAACTGAACAACGTGTTTACCAAACACTTTAATGATACTACTGAAAACTGAAATGCAAACAGAAAGATTGACATGGATTGGTCCGTGTGTGGGATGGAGTGACACTCCACAGAGAGGAGGAGGAGGCAGGAGAGGTGATGGTGTGATAATGGAGGCAGTGGAGAGAAAACACTCGGAGGGCGCACGGGAGGATATAGAGACGATGGGTGCACTCCAAGTATTGGACAGAGAAGCAGGTAAAGTAGGCTGCAGGTGAATGGAAGAGGGGGATTGTGTCTGTGTGTGTGTGTGTGTGTGAATGTGAGTGAGAGGAGGAGAGGAGGAGAGGAGGGGGGTGGGCAGGCATATTAAAAATGCAGCAGTGGGGAGCAGGCCGGGGATTCACAGTAATTAGATGACAAAACGGCGGCGGGCTGGAGATGAGAGAGAGGGGTCACACACAATGCCACTGCCGCCGGGTAATTTGTAAGTGTCAATCACTAGCCTGCCAGGGGAAAAGCGAGAGGGAGAGAGGGAGTGGGAGGGTGAGGAGAGAGCAGGGGGGGGGTTAGTATATAGAGAGAGGAGGAGGGAGGGGGTGCAGAGATAGAGAGAGTGAGACAGAATATGAGGGTGCTGGCGGGCTGCATGAGACGAGAGGTTTAAAAAAAAATAAAGGAAAGTCAGAGGAGACAAGAAGAAAAAGTGAAAATTGTAAGATAGAGGGAGCAGCGTGACAGCCGAGGAGACAAAGAGACGACATCAGACTTTTCATATCTGAGATTTGGTTTAAAAAAAATTACGGAGCGGGGCAAAGTCTCCAAATGAGGCCTGTTATTTCTGTCACCGCAGACCATTTTCACCATGTTATGCTGTGTCATCATATTAGGCTGATCTGTGTGTTACTGACACACTCACTCAAATCAAATATGTAAACTTTAACGGTTTAGTTCACCAGAACTATTGTTATAACTCTGACATGACACATTTTCTCCCTCACATCTCGTGTTATCCGACCATGCAGATAATATTTATTTAGTTTTCAAGATTTCTGTCCCCACTGCAGTAAAATGTGAGTGGACATATTTTCGTGGATCCACACAGTACGAAAAACTAAATTATCGGTGTAGGAAAGCAGGATCAACATGTTTTGTTTTTTTTTCAGAAACATCATTACTCTGAGATTCCACCGTGCTCGGCTCTGTGATGGGTGTGTTGTTTTGTGTTTTGTGTGCAGGCGTGTTCGGAGGAAACTGCATGTTAGTCTGAAAAAATCAACAAATTTCCTGTTGGGACCAGTTTTTTTGTTTGAAAGTAGTTCCAACATAAACTGTTTACAGACACTTGGTTTTGTTTTGTTTGTTTAAGGTTTTTTTTCGTATTTTGTGATTTTATATTTCTTTCCTTTCTTTACACGACTTCACACTTCACTCCAAACCTACTTTAAAAAAAACGTGTTTTGCTGTTTGACTGGATCAGATGTTGTTTATTTGTTCTTTGTTTTGTGATTTTCGTGCTTCTGCAATCAGTAAGTAGGCTAGTTAAAGATTCAGTGAGTAGAATTTAGGGGGATCTCGTAGAATATAGCAGATAGAATAATATTGATTTTTATGTTTTCATTAGTATCTAATCACCTGAAACTAAGAGGTTGGGTTTTTTTTAACCAAAGAGCAATTTCTGTCTACAGTTCAAGCAGGTCCTCTTCCACTGTAGATAGCCATGTTGCACTGCCATGTGACTACAGTAGCCCAGAATGGACAAATCCAACACTGGCTCTGAAGAGGCCTTTTTTGTATTTTTCATGAGTTTCACAGCTACCGTAGGTTCTCCTGCAAATCTAAAACCAACAAAAACAATTTTAATTATGTGCAGTTTGTTTAATTTGTCTTATTTGTTTGTTTTTTATATATTTTATAATTATGTATGTACACACACACGATGTTTTTTTCACTCATTTGACCAGCAAAAACAAACTTCTTCCATTTTACTGAAGGAGATATTTAGGAGATTTTAAAGAACGAAATCTCAAATGTGCATAAATGAAACCAGTTTATTGTTCTAATGAAGAGGCAGAAGAGACGAGAAGAGGCATCAAAGGGTCTCGGGATCAATTCAGAACCACAACACCGCAGTTACATTGTTCATCCCACAGCCTGCTGAGACACCAGGACGGCCCTCCCTTCATTAACAAACTGTCAGCTCTCAAATTAATTGCAAACTTCTAAATTCAGGTGTGACACACTCGGATCACTGAGGCACAAAAGGAGCGGAATGAAAACGACATCGACCTTAACGGGATCAGCAGTGTATGTAAATATTCATCATGTTATGGGGTAATTGTATAGCTTTTGCTGTGTGGTTTGACAGACAGGTGAATGTGCGTGTGTGCGTCTGAAAGCGAGTGCTTCCATTCTTTTCAGGGTGGGCACAAAGGGGGCGGTTGTTGGCATTGTTCCAGCGAACCAGTGTGTGAGGAGGCGACACAATGAGCAAGCAGCACAGCAGTCTGTCAGGCTGCATGGACAACACATGCACAGGACATCATACAGTATGACCCTGATGCACAGACACACCAAAGCATGTGGCAAAAAATGTACATAATCTGCCTTTACACATGCAAACCACTGGCATTGTGTCAGCGAGTCAGCACAGTGACATGAATGGATTCCTCAGGGGGAAGGTGTCCTGCACGATGGCCGGACTCTATCTGCAGTCATGCATGCATCTGCAGAAGCATGAACATGAATGTGCATACACACAGCAGTGCACACAGGTCACTTCCGGGGAAAATGCATCACATTTCCTGGAGAATGACCTTAGCAGAATAGCTAATTCACGCCCCTTCTGCTGGACCCCATGGGACCTTATTCCAGAAAAAAAATATGCACAGTACAAATTATTTTTCGATGTGCCCTCATTCCCAAATTTGATGTTTGTCATTTTAAAAGACAATTTTATGAATCAATAAAGTGGCAGCTTGTTGTGAAGATGGTCAAGTACCACTTAGTTTTTGTGAAACCGCTCACTGTCGCACAATATACGACACCAACGCTAACATGGCCGTAACTTTAACACGGTTTCTTTGGTTCCTTCAGAACGAGGAAAAATGGATTAAAAGAGGTAAAAATAATTACAAGCACGGGCATGTTGAGAGCTGCAGTCAAGCAAACAGAGTTAGTCGCTTCTGTCAGAGATCGTTGTCAAGATGTCACTTACGCAACAATGGGATGTGTCTACCTTCTAAATACGTATTTTCAAAGTCTTGTACTTCAGCAGTTGTGTGAAAAACTGTGACTTCTTGACTTTCTTGACCCATGAGGTCCCCTGGAAGTAGTAGTCAATGGAAAGAGACAGATTATTTTTTGATCCTGTTTAAATTGTGCTGCCAATCTCAAATATGATGTTTGTCAATTTAAAAGATATTTTTGCATTTTTTGTTAAGAAATTTTGTAAGACTTCAAAAAACAATTGTTTAGAAAGACGACACACCCAACTGTGACTTCAGTGATGTTATAACGACCTCTTACAGAACTGACTGTTTAGCTGCAGCTCTCAACATGCCCATGCTCGTGATGATTTTTACTTCTTTTAATCTATTTTCCCTCGAAATTGCAATACGACCCACCGCAGTTTTCAAATTGCATGGAGGCGCAATACTTGTTAAAGAGGAAATGTGTTAAAATACCTTTTTAATTGAAATGTTGTGGTGCTGCAGAGTTGTTCTGACCTTCTCATCATATTCACAGACTTAAGGAAGCATCTTTATTCGAAGCAGATCCCTGCAAAAATCTCACCATAATCATTTTAATATGTTTTTCAATACAAATGAGCAAAATAATGTAAAAAATGATCATTCCCTCTAATATTGCAAATCATATCCCAGTCGCAATATCAGTCCAAATAACAGAAATTAGATATTTTTTCAAAATCGTGAGGCCTAATCTGCAGCTTTATTGTTTGTAAAATCTTGAACATTTTATTTAAGACTGAGGGCACATTTCAAACGGGATCAAAAAATAATTTATCTCTGTCTATTGATTTCTGTACAAGTCTTTCCGAAAGAAGGTCCCATGGGATCCACAGGAAGGGACGTGACTTAGCACTGACCCAAAAATCAGCTGTTTTCCAAATGGGGACACTGCTTGTGTCCCCACTTGCACCAGTCGACTTGGTCTGGAGTCTGAAATGTGGCCCGAAATTAAGCAGTGATGCTCAAGCAAATGCCATCACATTACACACACACTCACATTAAAATATCCTGTGGTACCAAAAAAACAAAGAACAAAACTTACACATGGCTCCTAATTACTATCATTTCTTCTGAAACTGTTGTTTTGCAGCCAGCAAGAAAACAAACGTACAAAAAAAAACGGAAAGTGATTCCAACTCACCAGGTTTAAAAGTCCCTAAACTGCAAACTGAAGGTGTATTAATTAAACATGCATAATTAAAGGCAATTAAAATCTTCACAGCTGAAATACACAGAACAGAAAAATCACAAAATACCACTGAGACAAAGATAGGCTAGTAACCTCTGTCTCTGCCTTAATTAAAAGGAATTTGGAGCTGTGTAACACACACATGCACACATCTCGCAGTGTCTTAATTGGGAAATGATTAAACTCCTCTTTTCTCCCCTGTTTATTCTTTAGTCAACAATTAGAAGCTTATAAAGCACAGTGCAGTGATGTCACTTCTCCTTCTTTTAACAACACTCACACTTTTTTTTTATTGCTGGAGAAACAAAACGCTGCACGTGGACTTCATCGCGTATGAAGCAAACTGCTGAACAGCACGTCGGGGCCGGTCGAGGTCATGAGCCTGTCAGTGAAACCTCAACATGCTCAGAAAAGTTTGACAGGAATTCAAAAGAAAGCCTCCAAGTTTTAAAACATTTATGTAATCTAACAGTTAATGTATAAAACCAAAGCATGTGCATGACCTCAGTGGATGTGCTCGTGACTTGTCCTCTATGCCTACATGTGATGTGATGATGTGATGATTTTCAATTCACTGATTTATTGCTATTTAATACATTGTTTAATAGAAGAAAGTCCTGGAAGAGAGCATAAAACAGAAAAACATGGAAAAAAAAATTACAAGCACCTCAAAAGTACACTTAGGCACAGTATCTAGGTAATTGTATTCAGTTACAGTCCACCACTCATAATGTCCTCAAGCTGCTTGTTTCAACCAGCGGTCAAATTTAAATTTATTCCATTTACAATAACATAAAACTGAGAAAAGCAGCACATACCAGCTGAATTTGCTTGATGCACGAGGCAGTCTGTTGTCCATTAATCTGATGTAAGTGACAATTCCATTAATTCACCACTTATTAAGTTATTGCATACCACCACAATATCTAGAACATAATAATATGAGTCCTTTTAACTGCATCATTTATTACAGATGTGTGAAATGGAATATTTTATGTTAGACATACAGAAAAATCTCCACATCACTTCAAAATCAAGCTAAAATATCTGCATTAGAGTCGCGTGGTTACAGATTAAAAAATAATTTCAGTGGAAACTGCTGCTGCTAACGTGTTTTTTTTGTTTGTTTGTTTGTTGTTGTTGTTTTTTTTTAAGTATCTCATTTAACTCCTGGTTTCAAAATCCTCAGAGACAGAAATCTCAAAATGTGGGCAAACGGTTTTTGTTTTTGTTTTTTGTTTTTTTGTTTTTTGGTATTTCTGTGAACTGACCCTTAATGTTTTAATGATTTTCTTCAAGGCAAAACCAGCAGAGATCATACTTGATGGGGACTGATAAGATTTTATTAATATTGATGCCATTACCAATTCTGGTAAAAAGTCTGATTTCTTTTCTGTCTCTGGTCAGTTTTCTGTGTGTTAAAAAGTCGGCCTACACAGGTTTTCAGTGTCAGTGCTGTTTTATAATCTGAATTGTCCAAAATATATCCGCCTGACATGAAGATGTTAAAGGAGAAGTTTGGGGTTTTTTTGTTTTCCACATTTAGCCCCATCATAGGGTTCATTACGATCATATGCAGCGTTAACAGCGATATTATGACAAACAGTGCAGTCCAGAGAGCTGGAGCTCATTGCTGATGTCACCGCCAGCTAAAAGAAAAAACGGAATAGCATGGGCACTGAGACAATCCATTGAAAAATACAATAAATGCTCCTTTTAAAACAAGAGAAACTCACCGAACATTGAGTGGTGTTCTCTCATTTATCAACAATAAAACACAAATTTTCACAATGGCATATGACCCAGAAACAGCTTTTTGTTTGTTTCCTGATGCAGCTGAAAGAGCTGTTTCCGGGTTATAAGCCGTTGTTTAACTTTGTGTTTTAGTGTCGGTACATGAGAGGACACCACTAAACATACAAGTTTCTCGTCTTTTAAAGCAAGTGTTAGTTGTATTTTTCGGCAGATTGTCTTGGTGCCCCTGCATCTGCATTGTTTCCAGCTAGCAGTGACATCAGCGACAAGCTCCGCCTCTGAGGACCGTTTGTCATAATATCGCTATTTAGCATTGTATATGATTGTCATGACCCTAAGATAGGGCTTAATGTGCAAAAAAATACAAAGTTCTGATCCTCTAAAATAAAATGCACCCTTAATTAAAAGGATATAACTTGGAAAATAACCTAAACAAGAGTCACTGTTGTCATCTTTCTTCTGCTTTGGACCCTTTCTCCCTCTCATCCATGTTGATACAAATCCAGCAGGAGAGACTCAGAGTGTTGACGTCATGATGCATGAATTTTTTCAACAGGAACTAACAGAAACACATCCCAGCATTGATAAGAGGAACTGATAGTTTTAGAGGAATATGAGTCGGATGGATTGAATAATTAGGATTTTTCGTTTTCCCAAACCTAATCATATGTCTGGCTAAAACGGTCCCACGTGCGCTATAATGGCATGAAAAGACTCAACACTTCACCACATCAAGGGATGATGAACTTAATTTAATAAAACAAAATCTGACAGTTGTCGTAGAGTCATCCCCTTAAAGAGCCGCGTCACACATCAGTCTGTTGAAGCAGTTTGGAGGCAAACTGTTATATTAATACTGAACTACAGTGAGCGCACCAATCCCAGAAAAACAATTAATGTTAAGACACAACTCGCAGGCAGCTGTGCAGAGTGTCTCGCCTTTTGTGTACCACTGTTAATGTGAGTGTGTGTGTGTGTGTGCGTAACCTGACAGCCTGCCACACAATAGGGGTCCAAGTGAGTGTGAACTCTATTTGTTCCCACAGCTGCCATTAACAGACGGAATGAACAGCCTCGTGCTAATAAAGTGAATAAATAAATAACGCTTAAGAGGCCATGTTTACCTCCTCAGTGTCTGTCGATAAGTGCTACTTAACAAAAAGCAAGAAGAACTTTTGTGTCTGATTCTCCGCATACGTGTGGATTAACTCCTGTCAGTGAAGTCAGTGTTTGTACATTAACCTCCGTGATCACAGTCACTCCGACAGCCGAGTTGTTCGCTGGATTGCTAGTCAGATTACAGTTAATCTGAAACAACAATAACAAACCGCAGAATCACAAAGATTAAAGGAAGAAAAGGCTGCAGCTTTGATAGGAAACAACATTAGTTTAGTCTGTTTGACATTATTAGGTTGCAGCTCTCAGCCTGAAGTCTATTCATTTGTATTAAAAATCAGTTCATAAAATATAGTTAAAATTCTTCTTTAAAAAAGTGCGAACAGCTGCTCACTTTTGTTTTTGGTAAATGTCACTCAACCAAGAGGAATTAGTGCATTTGTTGAGGACTACTTTCAGCGGCGGATTAATCCACATTTGGTGCACTGGTGAGTATTGTGGCATCATGGTGGTGTGTGTGTGTGTGAGTTAAAAAAAATGCAGTGTGTGTTCATAACAGCAGTGCAACAGTTTGAATCAATGATGTGTGCAATAGTTTTTGGTCAACAATAGTGATACACAACATTTATTAGTAGATACATTCTTTCTCAGTGAGAGACATGTTGGACTAGTGGTTTGCATTGTTGCTACACAGCAAGAAGGTTGTGGGTTTGATACCCAGCTGCAGCAGGATTTTTCTATGTAGAGTTTGCATTTCCTCTCCGTGTCTGCGTAGATTCCTTTCGGGTACTTCGGCTTCCTCCCACAGTCCAAACATATGCAGGTTAGTTGGTGACCCTAAATTGCCCGCAGGTGTA
The DNA here is from genome assembly GCA_029783625.1 of Naso annulatus. Taxonomy (NCBI): domain Eukaryota; kingdom Metazoa; phylum Chordata; class Actinopteri; order Acanthuriformes; family Acanthuridae; genus Naso; species Naso annulatus. The sequence continues at coordinate 23,087,626 of JAPZDX010000011.1, read as the reverse complement.
AATGTGAGCATGGATGCTTGTTTGTCTCTATATGTCAGCCCTGTGATGAATTGGTGACTTGTCCAGGATGAACCCCGCCATCACCCAATGTTAGCTGGTACTGGCTTCAGCCCCCCCCCCGCGACCCTAAGATAAGCAGATGCAGATAGTGAAAGAATTCTTTCTTGATTTGGTCTTTTCAATAGTGTGATGACAATAAAAGACGCAGGTTTTCACCAGAATTTAGCATTTTTCTTTTTTAAGTTGTACCTCGGAAGTATTGCTCGCAAATAGATTCACAGACTTCCACAAGATTTTGTTGGCAGAAAATGGGTGTGGCAGTGGGAGTGGCCTGTCGCAAAAACATGCCTCTAAATGAATTCACATTACATGACCAAATTTTGTCAGCAGATGCTGGGCCGAAAAATGAAGCCAACGTGAATGTGTCTGTTGTGCAGTTCCCTGCACTTGAGGCTACTTCTCATAGACTCGTATATTAAAATACTGAATTTTACAGCAGATACGAACAGCCAAGAAAAGCTTAGCGCCTTTTAAGTGTGTTTTCTCAGCATGTCATGCTCAATTTAAAGGTAAATAGATTTACAATAATTTCCTGGAGAATTGAAGCAATATAATCTGATGACATAAACAACAGGGAAGAAAGAGAGAAAGATAGATTTGTTACTTTAGGTTAGAGTTAGGTTAGTTATGTTGACTCATTTACCTTCATTTAACCAGATTTACAATAACAACCAGGTCACGAGGCAGCAACAGGAGGCTTTATATGATGTTGATGATTTGCAGAGGAATTTTCTTTAAGGACCTGCTCCAGTTAAAACAAAAACCTGCAGAAAACATAACTGAACACCTCACTGAATAACTTAAATTAAAAAATTCAAGCAATTAAAACATTTTTGAGACTTTCTTTCAAGTGATTTTGAGTCATGACCTCAGTCATTATGTCAGAAAAGAGCTGGCTTTGGCCCTCCCCCACCATTAGAAGAGGAAATTCTGAAAATTAAAGCAAACACCCAGTCCACAGTTTTAAAAGGGACGATTTCTTTAGTCGTTCATTGTTTTTAAATCATTTACAGCGAGGTCTGTGATTATCTAGAATAATAAGAAACAACATCTGAAAAGCAACCACAGCAGGTAAAATTTTCAAATGTTTGCTCCGACAAACAAAAATGCACTTCAATCCCCCTCCGGTGTATTGAATGTGCAGATGAGCATTTCAAAACCTCCGAAGATTAAAAACAAAAATTTCTGCATGGCTTGATGCCACTAACAGTCAGTGTGGAAACAGCTGTGTCTTAGTAATGTTAGCTCCATTACTGTCTGAAAGAAAAAAAAACAAATAATAAAAAAATAAAGTGATGTTCATGGTGCTCAAGGTGCTGATCCAGCTACAAGAGGAAGAATGATGGAAGAGGAGGATGAGCGTGAAAGTGTTCAGCTGCTGGTTGAAAGACTATAGTGCGTAGCAGAGAGTATAGAGAGTGAATGGAGATAAAGACAGAGGGTGGAGGGAGGCTGGGCGGGGGTGCAACAAGATGGAGAGAGACTGCCTGCACATACTGTCAAGGCAGTTAATATAAGGTGTGGAGATAAGGCCCCACAGACAAACATTGACCAAATCAGGCATTTCAGCAGCGCAGCCCGAACTGTCAGTCAGCCTGAGAGACAGACCAACAATCAGCACTCTACCTCTGATAAGGGCTCTACTGGGCGCGTGCAGGAAATAGCCAATCTGCAGCCGGCCTGGCAAGGAGGGTGATGGCAGGGAGTGAAGAGGGGAGGAGGGTGGCGTGATGATGGAGAGTAAGCGGGGGGGGGGGGTTTAGAGGAGGGAGCGAATGTACAGAGACAACAAGTGAGGGAAAGTGGCCTATAATTTCGGAGAGAAATGTGGACCAAGAGTTCACAGGAGAGGATAATACCCGAGAGAAGGAGGAAAGACGGAGAGAGGGGAAAGAAAACAGGATGATATCCCTCCACACCCCGCCCATACGTGAGATTCAGGAGGGAATATAAGTAATGGAGGAAAAAAAGAAGAAAGAAAGGTGTGATATCAGCTCCTAAAATAGCGTCTCTCCCCAGTTTTTTGTCACCTGGGAACAGCTCGCACAGAGAGAGTGTGAGAACCAGGTTTAGCCCAACACCTTACATTAATGATTTGCAACAGCTTTGACTAGCTCATTATTCAATGTGCCGTTCGCCTTGCCTCACACACAATAGCATCATTTCATCGTCTCTATTGATTAATGGTGCATGCAGTGTGCATACACGCGCGCATCTTCTCATGCCGTGTGTGTGTGTGTGGTGCACCTGAGTGAAAGATAACACTCGCTTTTTAATGGAGGAGAATGCATTGGCTATGAAATTCCCTCATAACAAAATAAACACATCCAAGATGCTGAAGTGGATGCCTATGGAAATCCAAGGTAGTGGAAGGCCATGCTGGTAGCTTGGACCCACACTGGCCCCTATAGGCTGCATCAGGAACTGCAGGCTGGCAGCACGTTCATGGAGAGAAATTCCCAGCCGTTCACCTTTGTCAAACACATTTAGGTTCCTCCAAGCAAAACAGCAGAGAGCACCAACAGCTGGCGAGTATTTACTCTGGGAAGCGGAGTCAGAGGGGTGTCTGAGCTTCCTTGATCATGAGGCAAACCGCCATTACCATGACCACTGATAACAGTAGGAACCGTAAACAAGCTAATCACAGAGGGCCTATTTGTATTCTCATCTGTGTTTGCATGCACTGGAGTACTGGCGGGGGGGAGACCAGAAGCGAGGGCGGCGATGGAAAACGGGCAGAGGGTGGGTTTGTGTGCGAAAGGGTTAAGTTCCCTCCCTGGTTCCATGCTGCTTTCCCTTGCTCTGTCAAGCCCCATTAAACCTGCTACACCACAGCAATAAGGTGCCATCAATTACAGGCACGCTGCCATCAATGCAGAGCGCAGAGGAGAGGAGAGGAGAGGCAGGAGCACATAAACAGGACAAACGGCCACATAAAAGAGCCTGCAGCTACATAAAGCCCTGCAGCCTTCCTCATACACACACAAACACGCACGCACACACACACACACACACACACACGCAGTACGTCCCTGCTCTGGCTCTGTTTGCATCACCTCTCTATCAGTGTGTTTGTGAATGGAAGGATGCTTTGCTTCAAATACACACAAAATGCATTCATTTCAGATTAACTTTCATTCATGATAGTGAGCAGCATTTAAAGAGAGGCTGAGAGAAAGCGTTGGGAACGCCGAGCCACGTTAATTGCGTGCTTCTACTGCCCCCATGTGGCAGCCGTAATGCAATTCAGAACCAAAGAGGCACGGGCATCAAATTCACGAACTTCTACAAACGCGTCTACCTGCATTCCTCCGCGCAGTCATGGGACAGAAGAGGGAAAAATCAATTAGACCATAGCAGCGAGAGTTAGATCGATAGCAGCGAGCATTCCTGAGAGAGACACTTAAAATTCTGTTTCATCTCCATCACTGAGTAACCTGCTTTCCTCAAGGTTCTGGCTGTATTGTCAGCCGCTCAATGAGAGAAAGACAGGACAGCTGTTCTCCCTCAGCACCAAACAAAGACTGAAGACAGACCACCACTGCATTGAGATCTGTGCCGGTGATTGTTGCCGACCAGCAGTAAAAGAAAGTAGTCAATTTTCTTTGATTTTTGCTTTTGCGGCACCTTTAAGGATCGTTGTGTGCAGCATTGAACGGAGCAGCTTGAATGTGAATGGTAAAATGACTTCAAATTAAACATGGGTATTTTAAAACAGAAACGTCTGGCAACAGGTTGGTTCTCAAACCTTTTGAAACATCAAATTCAAGAACTTTTTAATCCCATTTTAGGCCCTAATCCCTCAAATCCAAGGACCCAACACGGCAGTTTGAGACATTAGCCTTGAAATTTACATGTCGAGGCCAATAATCCTTATAACGGAACTATGAGGTTTTACAGAAGCTCACAGACAACAGTTGTTCCTTAATGTCTTTGTCCTTCGTCAGCATCGGCCACACCCTGACAATTTTTCCCAAAATAGCTTCATCTATGAGATAATGTTTCTTTTTTAACATTTTGTCCATATTCAATAAATGTTACAGAAAGTAGCTGAAAATGTGTGACGACTTTAGTAGAAAGGACGTCTGTGTCAAAATCCTTCTGCACCCTGATATTCGAGGTACGAAGGCAGCACTTGGAAGGAACTACCGTATTTTTCCAGCCGTAATAACTTTGGTCTCCCCGGCTCCCCTCTCTCTCTCTCTTGTTCAGTGATTTTTGACCAAATAAATGCAGACGTTCTCTTTAGAAGGGTGAATTACCTACACCGAGCAACTTTCATGTGTCCTGTAGTGTTTCTACACCCTGTTTCAACATGAATGGCATTGAATGGGGTTTAAAAATTCACTGTAAGATCTACTTAAGTAAACACATGGTCACATTTTAACATTTTAGGAGAAAGGGGTGATCTCTGCCAATGTGGCAAGTCAAAAATTGTCTAACATCTTTATTGTGCTGTTGTGTTACAATGATGGCAGTCTTCTGTTTTCTCTCACACAGCAAAACAATATGTGTGAAAATGAACACCAGTAAGAGGCGTCTTGTGCCCAGTGGCAAACTTAAGAAATAAGGATATTTTTATATTTATAGATTCTTGATTTTTTTAAAATGAGGATTAAAAGTTTAACAGTTTCTAACAAGAAGGGATGCATGGCAATCAACAGCCTGATTGCAAAATATAACGTCATTTTTATTGTACTGATAATGAAATATTGGTGGATTAAAACATTTATCTGCCGAGTAAGCAGCCACAGGCTTTTGGTTGTAAAAGTAAAGGCTTATATTTTTGTATCCAGTGATGCACTTTACCTTAAATAAATAAATGACTATATGAAGAGTCTAAAGTGTTGTTTATTGTGTAAACAGTAGAAATGTAAGTTACATTTGGCCAGTGCTATGGAATATTAAATTATTAGTAGTATTTTATACCCTCAGGTGCATAAACAGTTTATCTGCTTTTTAAAATACAAAAACGTGAAATTAATTATTGATATTGCCAACACGAAGCACATAATTATCAGTCACTGGTATCGGCAAAAAAATTATTATCGTGCATCCTTACTGACAAGGTAGATGGTCTTGGATGTGAAAAAAATCATGGTAGATAGTTATAATTCAAAGAGTATTTTTTATCATATATAACATCTAAATTTAGAGGGAAGGTAAAGAGACCTCAAGGAATCTGAGAAACAAAAGTTCCACTATAAAAAAAAGTCAAATTTGGGAAGTATGTTGTAATTTGATTTATTGAGGATGAATCATGTAAAAAAAATCACACATGGAATACAGACATTTTCAATTTTCTGTAAAAAAAGACAATATTTTTTTGTTTTTAAGTTTATATCATTCTAACTTCAGTCACATGGCAACCAGACAAACAGCTTTACTCACTCACAGCAACATCTGCGAGAACGACAATAAGGACACACTCTGGAGCTTTTGTTTTGTTTTGTTTTTTTACCATTACATTATGGGTTGGTTTTTGGTAACAAACAAACAAACAAACAAACACATTTTCTCAATTAACAGCAGTAATATATATCCGGTCATTCAGCTTTTCTGATATTTTTGTCTGAGGACTTCAGCCTGAAAAAAATAAAGAAAAGAAAAGAATACCCTTGAACATTGTTTCCAAAATTTTAATATGCATTTTTTTCAGTGCTGAAAGCAAACCAAGCAGAAAAGTAATTCATCTCCAATGTGTGGAGGATAAAAACCAAAACCAAAGCAAATAAACTCAAATTCCTGTGGTGAGAAAACATGTTTGGTGGTGAACTGACCCGTCAAAACAGACGATAAATTAAACGTAAAGCAAACAAGATATTTACAAATGGCCTCATCCTGACTCATGCTGAGTCTCATGTGGAGTTTATCTGTGAGGAGGAGCTGCTGCTGCCCGAGCTCTTCGCCTTCTGCCCTCTGGTGGCACTTGGCTGCCGCTGCACCCGCTGGCTGGAGGTGTCTTTGCTCTTCTCACTGTGACTCGCTCCTGTTTTACTGCGCACTGCCGACACAAAGCAGGAAAACACATTGAGTTTAAGGAGACGATAAAGTTTAACATTTAAGGATCGTTACATCACATCTTACAAACATTAAAAACTTTTACAAATGGAACGGGCAATGACAGATAAACATGAAGGTTTGCATTCCAACTACAAGGCAAGACATGGTTTGTATTTCTTACCTTCTTTTTAATATAATGTAACACACTGAACATCCAACCTGCACACTTGACTATATTAAGAATTGTAAGTGATAGAAAATTTATTGCCGCTTTTAGCAGCTACAAACTGGAGTCATTAGTGTCTTGACACTTCTGACTGTGTTGCATCTAAAAGAATTAAATTCTCTCGCTTACAAATATAAAGTTATTATTCCACTTAACAGCTGAGATTTCTTTGTTCTCTGTTCTGTCGGCTTGGTATATTTTGTGAGGAGAAGCCAAAACAAGAATTTATTTTTTTGAATTTGTGAACTGATTCAGAATCACTGAAAAAAAAAAAGGAATTTCTTGTGTGAAGTAATTTTATTTAACCCCATAAATTAAGCATAATGAGTTGAAATCAAACATCAAATTTGAGGATAAATTCATGACTTCCCAGCAGAGGTCGGACAAAGTCACTGTTTTGCAAGTCACAAGTACGTCTCAAGTCTTTGCTCTCAAGTTCCAAATCCTTAACTTTGAATTTTGAGCCCTGACCAAGTCAATAACATGGAAGCCGAGAGCGGCCATGATCACTACGATCTTTTTTCATTCTGTTGTGTCGAGATCACAAATAGATCATTTAGTTATCACAGGATAACGGCTCGCTCGTTATCCTGTGATAACGGAATTTTAAAAAATAGTCCATTTTCAAAATACAAG
>JAPZDX010000011.1:22995676-23012948 GCA_029783625.1 Naso annulatus | reverse complement strand
CAACAAGTCTTATGATACAGCTAATGTTAGCTTGCCAGCTCCTTTGCAGAAGTTATCTACTGCAACTTTAAAAAAGCCGAGAAAAAAAAGAACTATTTGTAGACAATGATGAAAGTAAAATCATTTCTCCCCCTCTCTTTCTTTTTAATCTCTTATGTATTTGTGTGACTTCTTTTTCCGGGTTCCATGGATGAGAGGAGGTCCTTCTCAGGTCCTTTCTATCAGCTGACACCTTAAACTGTTCAACTTTGGGGGGAACACATATTATGCCACGTTTCTGAAAACTGTCCCCCTAAAAACTTTGAACCTCAGGCACTTTAGTTCCAGTATTCTAATGAAGTTTATACACAAATATGTTTGTGTGGGGAAATGCAATTATTTTGCAAAGGAAAACACAAAATATAGACTTATACAAAATTAATCTGGCCCAGTCATCATTCATATGGGCCCCCTTGATATGTGTGGTGGTGACTGTGTCTGCAGAGCCCTGCCCTCTGCCTGGATTTTAATGTTTTGATTTAGTCTGGACGCCTCCGGGCGGGGAGCGGGTGCGTTTCCCCCAGCCAAGGAGAGCACACAGGTGAGGTTGAGAGCAGATAAAACACAGATTAGACCTCATTAAGATAGGAGAAAATGGTGGATGCGCACATAGGGGTGAAGAAAAGAAAATATATCCCTAGTGAGGTGAGATGGCAAGCTGATAAAGCTCATTCCAGAGCGAGAGTGAATCTCGGTTTTGCTTTCACCCACCTTGGAGCACTAAAGGAGAGGCTGGGGATGAAGGTCAAACACAGAGCTGGCCTCTTTCTGTTGGACAGGTAGGTGCCAAACACCAGCAGTTAGCTTGAGCTAGCTTGCTAAATTATTGACTTCTCCATTGAAACAAATGTACTATTTCTACATACTGTAGATACAAGCAGTATAAGTACACACTATGAGACCTCTGGTGGTGTTGATCCGGGAGGAGGGGCCTAATTCAAATGTTGAGCTGTGTGCAATGGCGGATTGCAGGAGGAAGCAAACCACACTGTAGAGAGATTGCAGGTTAGCAAGTCAGGTACGTGTTGAGGGTCTCGTCACTTACTTTAAGCTGCTAGAAACAAACATTCAACAAACTTGAAGACTACTAATTTTGCTGTAAGACTTGGCAGCGAGTTGGCCTTGACATTGACCGTACTGAGATCAAGTAAATACTTGAAAATTCATGCATGCATGACAACATGCTGTCTTGAATTTGATCTGACTTTTACTCCTCATCATCCTGAGGCTTTGTGGCCATGTGAACGTGCTCAGAATCCAGCGGATGCGTAGAAAAAAACCTTGCGTTTGTATGATTAATCTATGATGAGCTATCGCGGACATGCAGTATGTGCAGTTAATATAACATAATCATGTGCAAATGTTTCGCGAGACGTAGCCACCTCTGGGCTGTCAGCTCTTCTGCAGATATGCTGAACTCCATCACCTTCCTTTTTTCTCTCCTTGTCGCCACCAGCTCTGCAGGTTGGGACTAATGTAATCACAGACCCCTGCAGACGGGCCAGCGCGGGAGACAGAAGCCGAGCCAGACGTACAGGTATTCTAAACTGGTTACATTAGACCAAACAGGCCATCTGTCTCCCTCTGTAATGGGACACTGTGGATTAGAAGTAGACGGCAGCGTTTCCCAGCCAAGTGGGCTAGTTACTGTTTATTTGGAATTAATTACCAAGGAGAGTGGAAACCTCACAGCTCCCAGAGAGTGAATCCAGACACTTGAGGCCTAGATGAGAGGAAGGAGAGTGCCATACCAAAGCTATGGCAACAGAGCTGGGACAGTTGGGAAAGCTGACGTTTATTATGTTTGAGTCTCGGATGATGATGCAGCTGGCGTGTCAGAGCTGGAGGTAGATAAGAATAAAGGCTTTCACAAACGTTGCCCTCCTTCTCCGATTCGCTCACCCTGAACTGAGGCAGCGAATGAATGGATTTCCTCAGCGGAGGTAACGGCTATCCTGGTGTGATGCCATTAGCTTTTCTCATGCTGTGGGTGCTTTCCAAGAGTTGAGTGAGAGGACAAGAGTATATATCTCTTGAAGCCTGTGAGAACGGAGCATCCACGCTGTCACCAACGCGTCACATTTGATCCTCGGTGTGTGTGTTGAGCCTTTTCCTCTCACAGGGATCTTCTGTGTACACGACGAGAATTGTCGCGCAGACATGTTTTGATGTGTTTTGACAAGCAGGGAAAAAAATGAATCCACTAACACGGAGTCTCTTTAAAAGCTGCTCTTTTTATTGTATCTACTTTTTAAAAAAAGGGCTGGTGAAGGGCTGCATCACTGCATTTTTTTCACTATGCTAAATTTCAGTTTGCATGCAGTGAAATAAATGTACACGTGAGACAACGCAATAAATTAGCATATAATTTACATTTGAAAAAAAATTAGTAACAGTGTACCAACATTAATACTGAATATAAAATATAAGCAAATAATCACATGATGCTTTCATTTCTCTTGCACTTTAGGTACAGGTATAAGCAATGTGACATTCAAACATCCAAGTTCACAGCAATGAGTACCAGTTTGATTGATTTCACTTCTCGTTTTCTGGAGGCTCTTTTTTTTTTTTTTCCTTTTTCCACAGCCAGTGGATGAATTAGTCCAAGCAGTTTGAATTCAAATGATTTCAAACGCTTCCCAGCATCCACTGTCCTCGCCCCACTGCCTCGTTCAAGGTTTGGTCACCATTAAAAAAAAAAAAATCTGCTTGACATTGTCATACTGAAGGTGGCTACAAAAAAGTAGCAGCAGCAAAATTAGAAATAAGTTGTTAACAGCTTCGATGAGATCCTTGCACACTCCTACATTGTCTCTCAGATTTCCCTACTGTACCTCCAAAGTGTGATGGAGATGTTTCATACTGTACGTGTTCCCTTTCGCAAACCCCACGCCAGCAGAAACGTCGCCTGGGTAAAGGGATCAGTTACAACTGGGCGAGTGTCCATTGTGTTGGTAGCACAAACAACAATACACGGTTAACAATGAAAATTCCCAGTGTGAGGTATAAACAGATACAAACAAAAACAATAACATGACCAGCATTTAACAACAGAGATATTGACAAGGATAATATTTCATATTGTTTGGATCCAGCCTCACTTTTAAGCACACTGGCGAGGGTTGAATGGAAGCACCCACTTGATAGCACCAGAAGCCTGGGAAGGCCGTAACCCTCAGAGCAGAGCAGGAGGAAAGGAAGAGGTAAACACAGTACTCCATGGAAATAAATCAAATAAAATACGAGTGGGGGGAAGCACCATTGAGTTGGTTGTTTTTGCATTTTTGCTGAGGAACAAATAGGATGACAGGAAAGAGGACAAGAGGGTGACTTTATCTGGAGAGGGTGTCGGAAGTCCGGATACGTGGTCTGGCAGCATATCCATGATGAATATGGTGTGTGCGTGTGTGTGTGTTCAGTACTGGCACCTAGCTTAAAAGAGTACATAGACATTTGGGGAAATACACTTATTCACTTTCTTGCTAAGAATGAAATTACCATGCAACTACAGCAAGAAGACAGAGTTAGGATTAGCTTAGCTTAGCATTTAGACAGGAAACGGGTGGAAACATTTATACTGACATCTACTTTAGAACTTTTGCTTGGCATAGTGGCCAGATGCGGTACTGCACCGTCTGCATTCAGCACATCACATTATGAGCATCACATACCCCAACAAAGTAACTCCGAGTTTGATCTTATTGGTCCAAAAACATTTGGAAAGCCTACATGATAAGGATGAAATTACTTACAGAGCCAGTGTTTCCCATCTTTACACCAAGCTAAGTTAAGCTAACTGCTGCCTCGCTAAAACTTTGTATTAACGATACAGACAAGAGTGACTGATATCAATCTTCTCATCTAACTTATAGCAAGACAACAAATCAGCATATTTCCCGAAAATGTCAAACTATTACTTTGACTCTAAAGCCAGATTTACAGTCGCGCCTGCAAAACCTTTAATGAGTGCTTGACAGAAAAGACTTATTTTCAATAGCAAAGTGTTGTTCAACACCTGGAAATACAAGAGATGCATCTCCTCATCCATATCGTGCATTTGTTGGACCGAAACATTTTCACACTGTAGCTCCTCGTTTAGTTCATTAAACACAATGACAACCTTCTTTTCTTGCACTACTGTTTTCTTATAAGCAGAGGCATGTATAAAGTTTCTTCCTCTTGACTGATCACTCAAATTCCCATCAGTTAAAATGCAGAAAGAAATAGGGCCCAACTGATACATCGGTTTGACGATATTGGCCTATTGCAGATTTATCAGTATCACCTTTTATGTTCTTCAATGTACCCCAATATTAAAATTACTTTTTAAGGCTGGAAAAAATACTTGGACTAGTGATTTTAAATGGTGTAATAATGTAATTTGTCCAACAGGCATGGAGGGCAGTCCATTATTTAATAACTAATAAGTGTTTGCTGTTCAGTGCACTGATGTTTGGAATGAGGTTTCTTAAAATGTAAGATATTCTACCTCCATCACATCTTTGTCACAAGTATTTGAGAACCACATCTAGCTGATGTATATATATATATATTTTTTTATATATATAGGCATCAGCATTAGCTCCAAAAATCCCATATTGGTTGGCTGCTAGAAAGAAGGGCACAAATGTAGAAACAAAACTAGAAGGTCAGAAGGATACGTATGTGATTGGGAAGACATATTGTTACTAAAAAGGCGGCAGAAGAGAAGCATCTGGTTACCATGGAGATGACTGATGCATAAGTTCAAAGCGTTGCAGCTTTTTGCTTTCTATCGAAAGACACTCATTAAAAGCGTGGAATCAACCAGAAATCAGGCTTTATAAATATTGAAAGTTTTCGTGTGATTTAATGATCTTGCAGCTTTAAAGAGTAAGAAGTGATGACTGCACTGTGATTCCAATAAACAAGTTTCATGGAAAATGCTCCTTCAAAATGAATCCTTCAAGCTCCTTAATGGGATGTTTATTAAAGGCCATTTTGGTATCAGCATGTCACGTGGCCCAGGCACGGTCTGATCATATCATCATGCTACTTTTGCACTAACGAGCGACACTGGGGGCAACTTTTCTTTGAGGGTCAGGAACTAAGGCACCTGTCTGGGGAAAGAAAAAGTGTTTCTAAAGATCCTCCTGTGACCGCGTGGTATTTTCTGGTCCTGGATTAACATCATATACAATATACAAACCTTATAGTATATAAGGGTTTAACGTATGTTACAGTATGTAGTATTATCATTCCAGCACAGAGACATTGAATATGAAGTCAATCACATTACATTCCCTTCCATGTCTGTAGTCTACTATCTGACCCACACCTGATCCGAGGCCAATATCTCACCCCTGTGTGGAATTGTACAATAAATATACAGTACACTGATGGGGTTCTCGATGGGGTATTCGAGCGGTAAATTGGCAAAGTATTTACACGAAAAAGTGCACCGAAGCCAAAAGTCTGCCTGCCAATAGCACCATCGCAGTCCGACACGAACAGCTCCCATCCCCCCTCTGCTGTTGAGGAGTCCTCCCCTCCGTCTGTCCACCTCAGCGGGAAAACCTCCGTGAGCGATGTGTCCAGCACTTTGGATTCATTAAACAACAAACACGAAGGAAGACTAACAACAATATTAATAATTATTATTATAATAAAAATAACATCACCAACAAATAATCTTCCGAGTTCCACTTCACAGAAGTGAAAATTTAAAAAAAATAAGTCTGTGTCAGCGTTGAGGGCTGAGCAGTGGTTTGGATTCCACCACGATGGAGGGCCGGAGGATCAGGTGTGACACACAGGGAAATCCTTACTTCTTTTTTCGCCAGCGCCGACCTCTTCTCGTCTGTCTTCTACTGGTCCAGAGGTTTAAGTTTTTCCGTCTGCCCTGTTTTCTTCTTCTCTCCCTTTCAGTGCCGTGGCAGCCTCCCTCCATCTTTCTTGCCTTTCTGTTTCTTCCTGCGCGTCTCGCTCTCGTGCTCGCAGGGTCAGTGGCCCTGGCAGGTCTTGCAGCACATCTGTCTGAAGTACGCACGGCTGCAGAACTTGAACTTCAGTACGAGCGGGCAGTACGCCACTTTGTTTACGTCTTTGCATTCTGAGGAGAGGAAGAGGAGAGAGGAATGTTAATACACGTTTAATTAGCTTCCTGAATATCTCTCAATGTCTTCTCAAACGTTTTTTCTTTTTTCACGAGGATGACTTTTCTCTTAAGATGATGCATTTCCAGCCACAGTTTGAGTCTCATGTATAACTGTAACATAACATTACATACTATACTAGCTAACAAACTATAACATTTGAGTCGCAGTGCAAAGATTAAACACATTTTCAATCTTTCTCTAACATCTAGCATATTCCCCCAAATGAAGATTTGCACATGTGCTTCTAATACATAAAGGTGGTAATAGAAAGGATCTTAACAATTACAGACCAATCTCTGAGTTGCCCTGTCTTGCCAACATCCTGTAATCATTCATCAATGATCAACTGAAACATTTCTCTCTTTTCTTTCAATTGATCAGTCTGGTTAAAGAAGGAGGCGCCCTGGAAGCTCAGCTGGTAGAGCTGGTGCCCGATGTACAGAGGCTGTGTACTTGCTGCAGTAGCCCCGGTTTCAATTCCACCCTATGGCCCTTTGCTGCATGTCGTTCCTCTCCCTTTCCCCCATTTCCTGTCTACTCTTTAGCTGTTCTGACAACTAAACTTGTCTTATCTAAAGTCTTTGACACCGTCAGTCATACCTTACTCTTATGACATGAGATGCTTGGCGCTGTGACTTCCCAGTAACTGTAAAGCGACAGAGGCACAAACTGAGGCAAACCTGCTACATGAGAGTTGGTGCATCTCCCTCAGGTCTTTACTGAACTAAACTCTGCAACTATACTTGGCCTGAGGCTGAGACTGGGACAGATCCTGGCCACCTTCTCTCACTGGGCTATCTGCCATACACACACACACACACACACACACACACACAAACTGCCTGCTGGATGCCGGACAGGCAGTGCTCTAAATGCCTTATCACGATCAGAGTGTCTTCCCTTATTAGGCCTCGGCCCCTGCGTCCGCAGAGCCAAATGAAACGAGACATTGCCTCACTGCTGTCCGTAAAGGAACAATTAGCCTACAGCTAATCCCATTAGCCAGCCTGTAAACGCTGCTCACGTTTTCCATTCAGGCTAATCGAAAGGCCCTTCTCGATGCATCTGAATAGCCATCCATCATGTGTAAGTGTATATGGAGGGTTGAGCTGTTTCGCTTTGACCAGGAGCCAACCTCACTGGAAAGATTAATGTAGCTGGCAAAGTGTAGAGGAGTGTGTCAACCAAGTGTGTTTAGGTCATAGCAGAACAGTGAAGATGAAGATGGAGACACTTTATAACCTTTTCAATTGGGGCTTTGTGTGAAAATAACGCAGGTCCAGTACAATAGGCATTCACACAAACCATCTGCCTTTGCATTTGAAGGAAACTGCAGTTTTAAATAGACGCCCGCGTCCGTCTGGTTACCACACATTTTCTTAGCAAGCGTGATGAAAACTGCAAGCAGGCAACTCTTCGAGCCAGCACTATTAAAATGTGATGGCAGACTCAGATGTGTGTGTGTGTGTGTGTGTGTGTGAGTGTGCACCCTGTAGGGTTTGTCATCTTACCATCGCCATTGGAGATGGGGGTGGCGTCGCACTTGCTCTCACACTGCTGCATGGTGGTGGGTCGGAGGGACTCTGCACACTCATTAGACGGCTGCCCGGTGTAGGACAGACACTGCACCGTCCTCATCTGCTGGCCCAGGCCACACTGGGCCGAACACTGCGAAAGGAAACGCTGGAGTCAAACTTATTGTCTGTACAGGAGCATGTTTAGCCAACTGTAATTTAACAAGGTAAATGAGGACCATCTTTCTGCCTGTGAGCCTCAGTGCTGGGCTGGAAGTCTGTGCTCCATCATGCACACACACACACACACTCACACACACGCACACATTCTGAATAATCCCCGCACACACACTCCTCGGCTTGATCCAATCAACCAATCATCAGGGCACGGAGGCAGCGAGGGAGCAGTCAGAGTTACCTTCCCTTTTTTTCTCATTCAGCTGGCGTCCCGTCAGTGACTTCGAGTAACGAGGTCAACTGGTGCTCACCAGGCTTTTCTCTGCACCAAGCAAAGCAAACATTTCTGTGTGTGTTTTTGTGTGTGTGTGTGTGTGTGTGTGTGTGTGCGGGTGAGGACAGATAGAGGCACAGAATTCCACCTTAATTCAGATGCGCTACAATAAGTGCACAGCTGAACCAATGCAATGACATTAAGAGGTCCATGTGTTCAGTGCTGCTGGCAGAAAGGCCACAAGCAAAAATAGTTTAAGAGCTTTATTTATCGTGTCTTCATAGTAGGAAGAATAAGTTTCCCCATAAGACTGCGACAGGATGAGTCTTCCATATTTCACCCGCATGTCAGTCATTAATTCAGACCTGATTCTATCTGACTGAAGAAAACTTAAAATCATGATGATGCTGTTTTTGTACGCTGTCCATTTTTCATTCAGTCAATCATTTATTAATTTTCCTAACCTGTAAATCATGTGAAGGGTCGACGTCACCGGTTCATCACAGAGATGACATATGGAGACAAAACTTAATTTACACCTACCAACAGTTTAGAATCATTAATTAACCTGCAGGTCTTTAGACTGTGGGAGGAAATGCTGAGTACACACGGTGAGAACATGCAAACTCTACACAAAAAGGCCGGGTTTGAACCCAGAACCCTCTAACTGTGAAAACAACTGCACCACCATGCTGCCCCAGTGTCCTCAGCAACTGTGATTAACACCAAATCTTAAAACACAAGCATCATGTCTGTGTGTTCAGATTTGACTGAGTTTAAACTCCGAGGAGGACTAAACATATTGATATAAACTGCAGCATAGGGCTGCACAATTCATCAAAATTTACTCACAACTTTAAATCACAGGGGGCACAATACTTGTTCAGGGGAAATGTGTGTGTCAAAATTCAATTTAGTTCAAATATTGCGGTCCTGCAGAGTCGTCTGGCCTGCACATCATATTCTGACTGAAGAGAACATCTTTGTTCGGCACAGAACCCTGTAAAAATTACACCAAAAACATTTTAATTTTTCTTTCAATGAAAATGAGAATAATTATGTAAAAATTCCCTCTCATATCACAAATCATATTGCACTTGTAATACCGTATGTTTGTATTAATCGTGCAGTCCAAGATGCAAAGGTTAACTTATTGCATCACTTCGCCTGCCGCTGCAGCAACTGCTGACTCTGCTGTAAGCGCTCCAAATCAGCAGCCAAGCTGCATTAACTATCTTCCTGTTGTTTTCAGGACACTAGCCTGCACCTGTCTCCTTCACCTCACGCAGTATCTTCGCCTCACGTGCCCTACATTCAACTCCCACCTCACAGCTTTCAAGCCTCTGCTGCAGCCAAAGAAAGAGAGAATTTCAAAAAAGAAGAAGTTCTGGGGCCAGTTTTTGCTTCTGCCAGAGTCTGACTTCTGGATGGACACTTTTCCAGGCTAGCTCTTATTGTTATATACAATCATAAATAAACTAATACAGCTGCAACTCCAGAAGCAAATCCAACAAAGCGTCAAGCAGAATTTACTGAAAACAGGTGCAACGTGTGCTGACTAAGAGGTTTCGATCAGAGGAAGCGTCGAGGTCCACTGCCTGTTTATGTGCCACAGCTCAGTGCTCTAAATGAACTGCATGAATGTTACATCTATTTACCCACTAACAGAAAATAGATCATTTATTTATATATACATTATGACTCGTTAACAACTGAGTTAAAATGTCATTCTCTACAAGCACTACGCTGGGTAAACAGGGTTAATGGGACTGAAACAAAATGTAAATAACATCGATTTCTTTATTTTACGCAAAAGATTCTGACCCCACAGTTTACAGGTTTGACTGATCTTATGTCACCCACAAAGGTTTGGACCGAGGATGAACATTCCATTAACATAAAGCCTTAAGACTCCACATGGTTTTACTTTTTATTAAGGCCTTTCAAAGTGCTGATAAGTCACAGGGTTCGAAAGGCTGGTGGACCAAAAAATGATCTCATCTGAGGCCAAACAGTGACGCTGCAAATGTTTCTGCTTCTGCTGACTGTACAACAGCCCCTTAAAAACCTCAGAAACTAATCACATTTGTTTTCATTGGCTCTCCTGATTTTGTGCCTTTAACTTTGTGCATGCATTTCCCTCGTCTACCATTGCTTTATCCTGTAAAGCACCTTTTTTTTAAAATATTTTTGTAAGCTGCAAGCAGATTTATTGAGCAGTTGTGCATTTAAGCAGACTCATTTTGATCCTTCTCACATAAAGTTATATCTAGGTGTGGCTCCCTAAATTTTTTCTAAATTACTGTTATTTCTTTTTAAATGATCATAGCAGTCATGCAAAATATTCTTCAAACACAGCTGCCAAAATGAGACAAAAACAAGCAAAAAAACAAGAGCTGTGCTACACACTGCGTACTTCCGTTAGTGCTCTTCAGTGCAGTACACTTGTTGTGTGGTGCACTAACCTCGCACAGCAGTGTTGTCCCAAATCACGAACTGCCATTTTGCATTTATTGGAAGTGTTGATGTTTTTTTAACTGCCTCTTTATCTTCTTCTACTCCTTTTTTATAGCAAATTGCAAACAGACGTAGCTAGGAGCACGTTAGTTAGCTAGCTAGCGGATGCTAATGTTAGCTTGCGTGCCAAGGGTACCAAATTATTACAGACCCAACAAACATTTCTGATGGCGGCTATCCACAACAGCAGTTCGTGCAAAAACATGTAGAATTTGCATCTGTACAACACGGCGACATTCACAGTCGCCAGGTCGGTGGAGCGAGACATTCTTTTCAAAAGGCCCATTTCTAAAGTTGAGAAGTTTGCGTCGTAGCTTCCACTACGAAACCAATTTGCTGTTCATTGACGGTGAGAAGTGTCCATCGTTCCACACTCAATTTTTGGACGAGCACGAGTAGTACGCTGGATTTTCGCACACTTCTTAGTGTGAATGCACTTCACACACCGATGCACTCAAAATATTAAGTGTTTAGTACAGAAGTATGTGATTTGGAACACAGCTTTGTTTTTCTTTTTGAAATGTTTCTGTCCGTTGCTTAACCATTTTCCTGGAGGAGATGCATCATCTCTGAGCCAACGCCCATTTATATATTTCTCTGCCATACCCAAAAAAAAGTATTAAATAATAAATATGAATGTCATCATATTCATATTATTATTCCCAAAACTACAATCTTTGCTAGGATTTCTTTACAAGGATATTTCCAAAATAGCGGCGTGTTAAATGTTGATGGAGCCCATTCGTGCCTTAAGCATATGGTCCATACAGGTTTGTTGTTTTAAGAGAAGAATCAAAAACTTCACGAGAAATGGCTCCGTTCGATGGGTGCGCCTCGACAACAGAACAAAGGGAGAAAGCATTTGTTGCCACATGAGGAAAGTTGTTGTACTTGACCCAGAATGTGCACCTGCGTTTCTTCTTCTATGAACGTGCCAGTTGCAATAAAAACTTGGTTGTATGTGTAGCTATTAAACTCCTCTGCAGAATAAAAAAAAAGAAAAAGACAGGCTACAAAAACAAAACTAAACACAACAAACAAGCAACAGCCAACACAACTTTGGAAAATCTCAGGTCTGTAATGAAGTGGGCGTCCTCATCATTACTCCACACCTGTCAACCATCACTGTGTGTGTGCTCATGCTCGGGTGTGTTATGTGAACTCAGCCTTTAACAAATGGCCGCCCCCACACTGACAAGAGAACTACCAGGCTTTCTGTCACCTTCACTGATCCTCTCTGCCCGCCTCAGATCACTGAGCCTGCATGTCATCCCTTCCCAATTAGAGAGTCTTTATTAGGACCCACTGCCGGCCATGACAGATGGCGTACGTCAATGGTGCGACTTAAGTGGGATTTGAACCAGTGACCTTTTGGCCTGGGAGACTAGGCGCTCAGTAGCTGGCAACAATCTCCCCTTTCTGACGCTTGGAAGGCCAGTCGGCGAGGGAACGGAGCAGCGAGGGCAAAGCTTGTAATTACGACCAAAAAAACAGAAGAAGAGGGAGAGAGGTGTACACACACACACACACACACACAAACATCTGCAGTGCATGTGAAAGTGCTGTGTAAGAGCAGACTCCAGCTGTTGCTCTACAAGGTATTAACCTCGGCTCGGTGTGACGGGGAAGCCGCTCTTTGATGGTCCACGCTGAGGTTATCAGTCAGCTCGGCCTTGTTTACAACTGCTACAGCCACTGATTGAAATGTGAACGTATGTGTCACTGATGTCTGTGTGTCACTGATGTTTGTGTGTGGGTCTGTGTATGAACACACATGTGGCCGTTATGAGGAGAAACCAAGGGAGAGCTGTGACCTAGACTGCCTGACTCTTGACCTTTGACCTCTGATCTGAACAACACTGAGCTGAAGCCATGACATCAGATCCATCAGAGCGACGGGTGACCCGAAAAACCGTCTCCTAAACAATCACAGCGCACTGTTTAAAATTCCACTTTTACACTGAATTATTAACAAATCTTGAAAAAAAAATAACAAGCCACAGTTTTTGTAGATACAACTCTCTCTGACGCACGTTTTTTGGCGTCCTCTCTCCAACATGAGTCAGCTGTGTTGTAAAGTGTTCAACAGCTTTGCTGAGCGCACTAAGTCATGTCAGGGTGAGCCCAAGAATGCTACTCCTCAGCCTTCCTCTAACTCGTGTTCCTGGAAGTGATAGAGAGGCCTGGACTGAGGCAGAGATAAACTTCAAACAGCCAAGAGGATATTACTGCCACTGATCACACACTCTAGGCCTCGCACACACACACACACGCACGTCACAAGCCTCCTTAGAAGCCACGTATGTCACACAGGTGGAAATTATATGAACCATTCACCAACACATGGAATCTATCTGTGCATCCATTGTCTTTTAACATCCAGGCTAACCTTTTAAAGGATTAACCAGCCTGCTTTTTGGGGAGTCGTTTGTTGTTTGATCGGCTGTGATGTGAAGGAGGTGACGTCCTACCTGTCCCCATTCACCAGGGATCCAGCGTGGAGGAGGGCAGCGTCCTAAACTGCAGCGGATTCGGACCGGAGGTTTATTGAGGCTCGGGCAATGGGCGGGCGGGAAGGTCTTGGTCAGGTCGCTGCTCTTACACAAGGCGATGCGGTGCTTGAAGCCGGGGCCACATTTCGGTGTGCACTAAAAACAGGGGGTGAGGTGTTAGGAGAGCATCTCGACAGCACGATGAGCTAATGTTAGCTTCAGGATATCGTCCTACCTCTGACCAATCCAGAGTGACCCACTTGGGCGGGCAGGACTGGTTGTTGCATGACTCTCTTTCGATTGGGCGGTGGGTCAGACAGTGGGTGTCCTCCAGTGTCTCCTCCTCAGCAGGGCCGATCTTCCTGATACACAGGACCGTCCGCGTCCTTATCCCGCCATCGCACGTCTTCCCACACTCTGACCAGTCGCCAATAAACCACCTGGAGGAAAGAACCACAAGCTGAAACAGCAGAACCAATGCTGACATCACTACTCTGTGAACCAGGGTCTAACACTCCCCATGGTTACTTCAATACAAAAAGACTTTCATTGTCTAGAATCACATGATGTATACACACATATATTTACATACACATTTGAATGACTTGGATGAAGGATGTATATTGTTATTAAATTTCTCAAAGTTAGCTATTAAGAACTATATTTTTTTGTAGTAGTAGTGAAGGTCACATATCGAATTGGCACAAGATGTTAAACTCCACCCAGCTCTTCCTAAAACCATAAGGGGCCCCTGGAGGCCCCAGGTTTATTGTGTGTCAACAGGTTAAAGTGTTATTTGATTAGCTGCAAATTCACTTGGGAATATGCACCACCAAAGTACGACATCAACTGAGAAGGGTGTTGAAAAGGTGATGAGGTGGGTCCTGCACTTACGGTTCTCTATGGAGCGCTTTGGGTCTGTTTTTTATGAGTGGGTCCCTGTTTTGTTTGTCGTGTCCACATGAACGAAGGCGCACGTGTACATGGAGGTGATGCGTTACATGTTCTTGCCAATGCTGTCAATATCTCCACTGATCTACAGGTGGCAGTAAAGCGCCAAGAAACAATAATGCACCAAGAAAGGCAGGAAATGTAGAAGAAGACCGCAAGAAAAATTCTGTTTCACAGATGTGTCAATTAAAACCTTTAATTTCAGATTTTTAGCAGGTTACAATTATTCACTTAGCAAAGAGTTTAATGAAAGGATCACTAACGCTCTCATTTCTCTGCATTCAGTATAAAGCAGCTGGGAGGAGCAGTTAGCTTAGCTTAGCTTAGCTTAGCTTAGCCTAGCTTAGCTCCAAGACTATAAACAGCTAGCCTGGCTCTCTACAAAGGTAATAGAGTCCACCTAGCAGCTCCTACAATTAAGTTTATTAACACATCTCATTAGTTTACTCTGTACATACAGAGTAATCTAATATGAACAAGCATAGCAAGGCTATTCACTCTTAGCAAGTGTTTGGGGTAACGCTTTACAGTAATACATTACTTTTGGGCAATAACAGAGTAATATGCCTTTTTAATACAATTTTGCTAATATTATTACAGTTACTGTGTTCAGTAACGTTTGTTACTGTTTTTGCCAACTGTTTGTTTGGAATTTTGCGCATCACTTTCAGAGATGCAAGGATCAGCTCTGATATCATCCATGCGACACCAAGCCGAACGAATTACTTTCACAGAATCATACTGAGGACTGTTGCTTTAATTTCCTTATTGTGATAAGATAATGTCCTTATTGTGAGCTGTACTGATGTATGAGTGTAATTTCTCACAATTTATTTTCAAGATTAAAGGCTGCTTTTAGTAACACTGATCAGCGCAGTAATATCACTGCAACAAGTGGCAAAACTGAAAACTACCTGAAGTCATAAAGTTGCCAGGACAGAGGTGAAACAGAATTAAACTTTTAACTGCTGAAATATTTCCGAACTTTTGGATGTCTGGAGAAACATTCAGTCCTAATTGATCACGTTGGTGTATCTGGAGATTTAAATAATCAAAATTATACCGCTGTGCCATCTCCACATCTGAGGAGATGGAGACATCATTACCTTTTTCTGCAGCAGGGGGATCGCTGCGAGTATTAAAGCTCAAAATATGCTCACGTTTTGGAAAGTTTCCCTTCGTATTTATTGGCTGAGTCAAACCGATCAAAAGTGGATGCTAAACGTGTATGTTAACTGCACTGCTGTGTAAGACAGAGAAGAATGTGACACACTTCCATTTTTTATGTTTGGTCATATTTCTGTGGTTTATTTTGGTGAAAGTAACGCAAAAGTAACGTAATCAGTATCTTATTACTCTACACAGAAAATAAGGGTAACAAATTACTTTTAAATGAAAGTATTTAGAAATATCTAATATATAACTTTTGGAAGAAACTTGCCCAACACTGCTTTTAGCAAGGCTAACCTACCAGATCTGCCTCCATACACAGAAACAAAAGTTGGTTCAATTATCTCATTAAACTCCCAGAAACAAAGAGAATCAGTGTATTTCCCAAAATGTCAAACGATTCCAAGTAGCAATGAAACTCTGTGTAGTGTTCAAAATAAACTTCACTTGAGTCTTTTTTGAAAAAGTAGCACAAAGAAGCTACCAACCAACACGAACACGTGAAAATGATAAACACCTGGACAAACTGTCTTTGTTTAAAAGTTTTAACATTCATTAAAAACTAAATGACACAGATGAACTCTTTTTGGTTGACCAGGTGACCATCAGACCTGGTCTTATCCGAGTCTTTGTCTGAAGACCTCAGAATTAAAATCATAAAACTGCTGAGACAACAGCCCTACAAACCAGCCGGTGAAATATTACATCATCTGAAGGAATGTATACAGAATTAACGACGTGTTCAAACATCTGTGTTAGCTTTCATTACTCGAGCCCATAAAACCCTGCCTACTCTAAAACAATTGTGTTTACATGGTCTCCTTCAGTCAGCCTTTCCTGGGGCTGCGGAGGGGGTGTTTGCCTTCCTAACAGACACAAATGCCATGTGTGCACTGTAACTCAATACACACACAGGCATTGCAACAGCCTTCAACTGCTAATCAAAACAAATGAGATACCACAAGTCGACGTCCACTGAATACAGATGTGAAAATAAATAACCCAAGACTGTAGTCTGAATGTAGGAAAACAAATTACCACTTATACAGTAGATTTACGATAATATCAGTTTTTCTGGCTGAAATCCAGCTGAAAGACACCAACACTTGCTCACATACACAAATAATTGTCAGATAGTCTGAAACTAATTACCCGATGCATTTAATCCCACTTTTTCCAGACATGATTGAAGTGGATCTGGCCACGCTTGCAGCTACGGCGCGAGGCTTACAGACATTTGGCCCACAAACACAAGTTCATATTCCACCTGTGTACATGTATATTACCCCTCAAGGATCCATGAAGAAGCCAAAACAATCAAACACAGGTGGTCATTTTCAGGGCTCTAATATTTGGCACGAGGCAAGCACTGAAAATAGTTAACATATGAAGTTATAAATCACTGCCACTTTATTTTATTATTTTCTTCCAAGCATATTTCACAAACTAGGGCTCATTGAAGGCGAATTAATATTGTGAGTCAGTCTCATTTTTATGGAGGGGTTTTCTTTTGAAAGCATTAACTTAAAGCTGCAATACTCAACATTTTTATATTAACAACAGATCAAATGTCTGTGTGTCATGTGAAGGGTTTAGCTCACAGTGACAAAGCTAAACACAGCTCTCCTCAGCTCTACGCAGCATTTTAGCATCTTTAAGCTAATTATTCTGGTTTTAAAGCTGGAGTCAGTGGTAATTTCGTAAAAACAAATATAGACTTACACAAAATGAATCCGGCTCAAGCATCACTTCCTGCCCTCTGCCTGTATTTTGATGTTTTGGTTTAGTTGGGACATTTCTGGGTGGGGAGTTGGTGTGTTTCCCCCAGCTAATGAGAGCGCACAGGTGGGGTAAACTGGACTCGACGCCATGCAGACCAGAGAAAATGGAGGATATGAACGTAGCGGTGAAGAAAAGGAAATATAGCCCTAGTGAGGCAAAACGGTAAGCGGATAAAGCTCGATCCAGAACGAGAGTGAATCTCAGTTTGGCTTTCAG
>JAPZDX010000011.1:22784462-22795797 GCA_029783625.1 Naso annulatus | reverse complement strand
AGTCTAAGTTGATTCATGTCCATCTGACGAATGTTTGTCCTACATTCACTGTCTTTTAGCTCTGTTTTGGGGCTCTAGCAACTCCTAAAGAGAAGAATCTGGCTCCATAAATGCGCTAACAAAAGGATGCTAACAGTTAAGTTGTGGGCTAGACAGCTAAATAATGAGCTGAAACTCACTACAAAGCTCTGCAGAGGGAAGGAGAACTGCTGGCTTCCAGTTCCTGTGTGGCATAAAGTTAGCTTAGCTTGCTAGTTCCAATATTCATGTGAATTACAAACCTAACAGCATGGCTTCACCACAGCTAGACCATGGAAGACAGACTGCCACTGGCTAATGCTAGCTAGCCTTCCTCCTTTCTGTAGTACAAGACAAACACAACACTGAGTTTGTTAGAGCGCTAATGTTAAGTAACTAGCTTGTAATAGTTATTCTGTCTTGATAGGTGTTCGGAGTAAAATGCAAACTTAAAGCAACACTATGTTACTTAGACTGCGACCCGTTGCTTTGAAAAACGAAACTAAACAATGCACGTTAATGCGTCGCACAAAACAGCAATTTTAGTGAAACCGGTCATTTTTATGGAGAAAATCTCGTCGGGTTTCCTTCTGATGTCCTACAACTGCTCTGCCTCAACACTGTGATTTGCGGGGGTGTCTGAAAGCAACAAGTAGGCTGCCTGCAGACTGAAGCTGCAGCAGCGGGTCATTGTTGGTGACAGCTCTGCTAAAATAAAAGGCTGCAGACAGGCAGAGCAGTTGTAGAACGTCAGGGGGAAACCAGACAAGATTTTCTCCATAAATGATCAGCCGGTTTCACCAAAATCGCTGTTTTGTGCAATGTATTAAGGTGCATCGTTAAGTTTCGTTTTTGCAAGGTGTGTGTCGCGGTCAAAGTTGCATAGTGTTGCTGAAGAACCCACACAGCAGATGGGTCCCACATGTTTAAAAACCTCATGAAAGAAGTCAGAGTGCAATTTGGTTCTGTGGTTCTTTGGTTTAGGTTAATTCCCATCATAGAGCTGATACATCCCAACACAAGACGTGTCTGTATCAGTCAAAAAAACTGAAAAAGTGTTTTCATTGGACGAAAAATCAGAAAATCTCCTGAGTGCAGGATGAGTCATCAGAAAATTTTACAACATTTTCAAATAAGAAAAAAGATCACATTTTGGTGTAAAAATACACAAAAAAAAGATTTTTTGTTACACATACTTTGTGTATAACTTGAGAAACATGAATAGTTAACACAAAGACACAGGATTAAAACTTGGGAAATGTATGTTTCATTTCATGGGGTCTTTAAGGTTGTAGGAACAGATGCTAATAGCCGGCTTACTGGAGCTATGTGGGTTTTGCTGAAAAATGAAAAAAGCTGTTTTAGAGCCTAAAATGTCAGTCAGTCTTGCCAGAGACCTCTAATTCTGCAATCTTAAATCATAAACAGTTTTATTCTCCCTTAAAAAAAGATAAATTGTGCCCATGTGATGCAGTATTAGTGAAGTTTATATATTTTTATATACAGAGCAGTCAAATTGAAGTTTGACTCACAGATGATGCCTCCCTCTTTCATGTGAACCTGCTCTGCCAGATAACACTCCTGCTCTCACTATCTTTACTGATTTATAGCCTGTGCTTGTTGGGCCCAGGCAGAGAAATCATCATCGTGTTTGCTTAGCCAAATTTGCCCAGAGCCCAGACTGCGTGTGACATTATATAAAACCCCTGACTGAGCCGACAGTGTTGTCACGGGACCTGTAACCATGCACTTCCTGTCCTCTGCCTCAGCTCTTCACGTGGGGATCTCCTGTCTGCTTTCAGTTTATTGTTCTGCGTCTTTGCGTGCTCCACCTTTGCACTGACGTCTGTATCTGTAATAATAAGCAAATGATCTCGTTCTCCCAGTCCAACTGTAGCTGTAGGCCTTTCCCAAACATTCAGCATAGCTCCATGACTCACAGATGTGTCGTGGCTTTTGTACGAGTGCCTTGAAGCTTCAACAGATGCAGCGTACTGAGAGTCAGACAAGCAAAACCAGGTTTTAAGGCACATGCTGACACTAGCTGAACTTGTATCTATTGTCTCAACGCTTGCAGGCAAACTGTTGCACATTTTTGTTGCCACACATGAAAAATTTCCTCAGTCTTTCTCCAGACTTAATGATTTATCAGTGATAAAAGATAATGGAATGATGTACGGCAGTTACTTCAAGTACTCACTATTATCATCGTTGAAATTACTGGACAAAAAGACATTTATCTCTCAATCTTGTTCAAGCTTCTCGATCGTGAGGATTTGTGGCTTTTCTTTATCTCGTGATAACAAACTCAATATCTTTAAGGTTTAAACTGTCGTTTAATGAAACAAGCAATATGATCTTTAGAAACTTGTGTTGGATTTTATGCTGTTTGAGGTATTTTTTGGACCATCAATTTATCGATTAAAACAGAAAAAAAAATCAAACTTCCAACACACTGGAACCTACAGTTACATTCATGCAACTCAATAGCATTTTTTTCAGGGTCAAAAGGAGCATTAAGCTGTTACTGCATGTCATTGACCATGGTTAACATTGGCCACTTAGGTTAACCCATTTTTCCCAAAATAGCTTTATCTGCAAGATATGAAGTTTGTTTACTTAAAAAAAAAAAATAAAATAAATAAAGTAGCTGAAAATGTGTGCCGTTAGTTAAAAAGAACGTCTGCGTCAAAATTCCTTTTTATTATTTTCTGAATTAAGTGTTAAAATCTAGAAAACATTTATGAAAACAGCGAAAAATGCAGAATTGATGTCATCAAATGTCTCATTTTACACCTGAAGATTTTCAGTTTACTTCATGTTAAAGGAAAACTGCACTTTTTTGGAATTTACCGGATTCTTACCCACATGGTTTGTATTCACCACACACAGAAATGATATTATTTTCATCATTTGAGGAGAATAAACACGCTGTTTCCGAGGCGCCCAGACAACTAGTTCCTCTGTATTTTTGCTCACAGTGACAATGTCTCTGTGGTGTGGTAGATATGCTTGGACACAACATGTAGACAGAGCATGTTGGAGGTTTTTGGATGTGTTTTAGAGGCTTTAGATGGCGTAAAGGCGTCTCCCTATCACTTCCATTGAACCTGCGAAACTGCTCGTGTGGTGCGGGTATCTAGGGACCGACTGAATGCACAGAGAAGGGAAAGTCATCTATGTTCTTCCTAACATCAGGATTTTGGATTAATCAGCTACAGTCCCACAAAAGTTCAGTTTTCCTTTAAGAAGCAAAAACCGCAAATTCTCAGTTTGAAGCAACAAGCCTGAACAATCAAGTCTTTGGCATTTTACTTGACAATTAGAAGATGTATTATCTGTGGATTGATCATTGCAGCTGTCTTTAATATGGACAGTCTGGACTCTCCTCAGAGCAACAAAAGACTTTCTATGTTTTAATAGCCTGACTGGTTTTCTCCATGATGAGCAAACTGGCCTTTATGTATGAAACTAATAAAAGGCCTTTAATGGCTAAATAATCTGCAGATGATTTGATATAATAATGCATAATCACACAGGATTTAGCTTGGCTCTCGATTGCTTTTAAAAACCAGTGCAGTAACTGCAACACGCACAGACTCATGCACACTCACACACCTCCAGGATGACACAAGCTACCACAAGCCCTACGAGCCCATCCGGTCTGTTTCTGCATAAACTGGGTATGTCTGGCATGCGCCTACAAGTTGACTCATTGTTTTCATCTGTTAAAGATGCGTACTGTCAGTACCCGTGATGGAAACGAGATGCACTTGAAAAGCATATCAGCTGGGCTTTAACGCAGTCCGCAGCAGGGAGGGGCGCCGAGAGGAACGAACGGTTGAAGGAGGATGATCACATAAATGTGTGTGAGTGAAACTGAGGAGGGAAGAAAACACAGAGGATGGAGGAAGTTTCAAGGACACTTTAACTAAAAGACAGTTACTTCTCTCTAATCTTCTCAAAGAACAAAAAGTAAAGGTACTCCCTCTGCAGATAAATGTACCTTTTCCTGGTACATTATTTAAAATAATATTTTTAGATTCTTCACACTGATGTTTTAATTTAAGGGCAGCCTCTTACTGCTGTAGCTGCTCATGGTGGAGCTGGCGTGAACTACTTTACCTCGTCAGCTTATCTTTTATTTTCACTCCGTGGTTGCATATTGAGTGGTTGGGCGCCTCTGAAGGGCTGCCAGATAATTCTTAAGAGTCGCATTATGAGAAATGGCATAAAAGAAGAGAAAAACAAAGTTCTGATAAACACATTTGTGTTTCAGTTTTATTTTGAAATGTTCACTACTCTATGCTCTTTTTTGAAATGTTGAGACTTTTACTTCTTTGTCCCTCAATCATTTAAATCATTTAAATAAAAACTGTGAGAAGTTTAGAAGGAAAATGTCTGAAACTGCCACCAACTCATATATGAAATATTTAAGATCTGCATGTTTGGGGAATTGGCTTTGAAAACTTATGCTCTGCGATGGAAAACACTGAAGGAGTAGTCAAGCTTTACACTTAGTTACTCTCCACTGCAGACAAATATTGTGATTCACCACCAGCATGAGAAAGAGAGATTAATATCTTGAAGCTTGAGCTGCTTGTTGTTTTTGTGTGTGTGAAACACTCAGTCGTATCGAGGACGACATGACGAATCACGTCGCAGCTGAGCAGGAAGGCGACTCCAGCTGGTGAATGAGGTGCAGTGAGGGAAAGAGCTGGCTGGTTGTAGGTGCTAACACAGGAGCAGACTGATAACGTGAGACAACATAAACCAGAATAACCGCGTACAGAGCCGATCGATTGGGACTGTGTGTCGTTTATCTTCAGGTCCAGTCACACCTGCTTGCTCACGCAGAGCGATCCTTTTCCCCAAAGATGTTGAGCAAGCTGTCTGTCTGTTTAGCCCAAACAGAAAGGAGAGTGAGGGTGTGTGTATTTCTGGTGTGCTGTGATACTGCTGTGTGTGACCTGCATCCTGTTTTGACAGCGAGGGGTGCCTCCTCCCCCGTGATGCTGTAGGAAAGTATTCCTTCCTCTAACAGACACGCCGTTATGACGTCACGCTGACAGTTAAACGGTTGCTCACGGTCGGATTCAGACAAAGACAAGCCCAGATTATGTTGTCGGGCTTGTTGTTCAACACACACACACAGCACACACACACACACACTTGCACACTTGATTTGATTGACAGACATAAAGCCAAAGCAGGCAGTTTTCAGAGCAACAAGTCCTTAAGCCTGAATCATGCTTATTCACAGTAAGCTGGATCATGATTCCAGTGATCTGTTGATTAATCAGTTCGTCAGTTCAAAGAACATGAATCTCTGTTTTGATAACTAATCATTTAACTCATTTATAAAGAACAAAACGCCAAATATCTGATGTTTTTAGCTTCTTAAATGTAATAATTTTATGTTATAGTAACTAGGAGAGTGCCAGTTTGAAACATTTCTCCTCATAACGGGAAGATTTTGCTAACAGCTAGCCATTTTGGACAAGGGTGCTTCTAAACAAATCATTTCATGGAGAAAATCTAGTTTTATATCAAATGTTTATATTCCCAGATTTGAGTAGAGTCAGAGACATGTGATGGTTAGGACACAGTTAGGGATGGGGGCAATTTAAGCAAGACAAGCCTTCAACCTAAAAACAAACATGACAAAATGATAACTAGCTTGCCAACAGCTAGCTTTTTATGACCAGGTTATTTCTTCATTCAGAACGTTGATGCTTGAGGAAAACAAAATGGCAAACTTTGCTACAGAGTAACGTTTCTGCTCTCTCTCTCTCTTCTTCTGTTCCTTTAGCCTTTAACCGAGAGTGACCTGTACCCAGCATGCCGTTCAGTGGTGTAACAGTTATAGGGTCCCCTCCCATTACACTACTCAGTGCGCACTTCTGTTATTAGTAATGCGCTCCTTGTGAAAATGTCATGTAGATCTCAGAGGCATGCATTTTAACCTTGAATGTGGTAATAGAACTGAATACTAGGGGTGTGACACTGCACATAAGTCACAGTTTGGTTCACACCTCGGTTTAGACATCACGGTTTGGTACAAAATTTCCCCACAGCATCGTCCTCCTTTCCCATCTTTACTTTTGCTCCCTGGTTCAGGTTAGAAAAACACTGCTAACAGGTCGCCATAGGTGATTTAGTAAAACAGAATGATCTGCACAGGGTGTTTTATTTTGAAAACTGACCAGATTTCCTGCTGTGTCCGTGACTTCCTGTGCACAGCTTGAAGGAGTGAGCCCGTCCCTCTGCGGCTTAGACAGTGGATAAATCATTTTGAGCTTCACACAACCTTAACGAAATGATTTGTTTCACTGTGACAGTTTAATCCATGCGTTTGAGAAAGTCTAACGTTAGAGACGCTTCACAATTTTCAAGATTTAAAAGAAACAGGCGGGTATACCACATTAGCTCAGTTAGCGTGTGCTAAACTTGCTAAAGGCTTACCGCTGCTGAAGGTTTCCGGGTGGAACTTGGGTGTGTGAATTTGGTTCCGTGTTACATAATCGAACATTATGCCGTGTGTAATTATATACTGTGTTTTCTCCATACCATTCTATGCAACTGAACCGTCACGTGTACCGTACAGTTCAATACAAATTGATGTATTATTACACCCCTACCGGATACAGTACGCAAAGATGGCCGCCCAATCAAATTAATGAGATTTCCTCAGCCACGCTGAAAAAGCGTCGTCAAAGCCTTTACATTTTGATGACGTCACTGATTTCAAAGTCAGAAAGAGTCCTATTTGAGTTTGATTGCAGTTTGAGGTGACCTGTCAACAGTTTCACAGACATCTCTAACGATGGCAGCCTTTGGGGAAAATGCTTTTTGGGCCACAGGGAAATACCACAAGTGGCCACTACGCCTGTTTGGAAGCTAGGCAGAGCGGCTCCGGTGTATCCAGTTTCGCTTAATTCATCCATGACTTGAACCTGCACTATGGGTCGTCAACAATACACCCAACAAGTATGAAGTTGCCTTTCGATTAAGAAATCAAATATTATTCATACAAACATAAAGTCTGTGAATCCTTAATTTCACTTAAATTTGAATATTAGGTTTTGACAAAACTAGACATCTGATGAAATCTCTTAACGCCCGTCATTAGTTGCAGCCCTAAAGGGCACATTTATATTCCCAATAACTTCATCAAACACAAAAATCCTCCAACTTTGCCTGTAGAAATTAATTAGCAGTATGAAAATTGACAGGGTCATTTCGCCTGATAACAACCTGATTTATTTAAGCCACATCTGAAGATCACAGCACGCGTCCTAATAATTCAGTGAGATGCTCTGAGTCATCGTTTTCTTTCACGCAGCAACATGAAGGAAGTGAAGCCTTTTGGTTCTCATTTTGACTTCTTGGGTCACACTTTTATAAATATGTGTATGTATGCAAATAGAGTGTGTGAGTGTGAAGATGTGAAAGCACTCTTACTGGAAAAGGTTGGCTCTGTCTGAAATGTTTGTTCTGAATTTCACAACTGCTGTAAAGTCGTTTTGCCGTTCGGGCGCCAAGCGTGGCTTGGTGCGTTCGTTAGGTTCAAGGGCTACAGATGTTTTTAACATTTAAAAAAAGACAGTGAAAACATTCTGATGTGTACTTGCGCTAGTTTTTATTCTAAGTTTGATGATGCTTACACAGTTTATGATTATATTTCTCTGCTCTCTGCCATCATCCCTGCAGGCTGCTCACCACGTACGCCAAAATATCTCATATACCACCACGCTGGTGTTGTCAGGCTGCATTTGACCTCAAGGAGGCAACTGCTGTCAGTACAAAGGTCAAAGGTCATATCAAGAGAAGCTGTTGTTGGCTTGTACTGCAGTTAACAGCAGGTGTGTTTGTGTGTGTGTGTGTGTGTGTGTGTGTGTTTGGACAGATGCGTAATAGCAGACTGGACTTCACATGTTTCCTGCAGGGTTTTTCCTCTCGGGTAATTCATGCGAGTTTGTGTGAGGTGTCACAACTGTAGGTGTAGTTAACGTTATATAGCTCAGCGCCACCTACGCAATTTACGGTTTTACAAGATCAAAGCACACAATCAGTGGGTAATGTATTAATTCTTAACAGGGGGGTGGTGCGATGGTTAGAGTTAAAGCTGGGGTAAGCAGTTTATTTTTGGTGTCATGCTACAATAATAACCTTTCAGCATATTGTAATTCAGGTGGTATTAAAGGACACTTGACTTCTGCTCCTCTCCTTGGCTCTGTATTCAGACTGCGATGGGACTTTCAACCAATCACAGGTCATTTCAGAGAGCATGCGTTCCTATTGGCTGCTCTACGCTGTGATTCTTAGTGACAGGCGATGTTGCCACAAGCTGATTGGCTGGCCAGCTTGAGTCGAACTGAGACGGACCAGTTTACGCTGCTGCAACTTTCCCTGCAACCATGTGCTCTCGTTGTGAATCTTTGGTGCAAATTGGACTTAAGAGAGCAACTACAAACAAATGAAACACAAGCCTGAGCAAAAACAGGGAAGGGAGGGTGCAGCGAAGTTGCTTCCTTAGGGGTCTCATGCTACAGCTAGCTTCATTTTTCAGACATTGCCTACCTCAGCTTTCACTGTAACCCTGTTAAGTTACAGAGGTGGTTTGGTCTGGGCGCAAAATCATTTAGCAGCAAAAACACAAAATGATAAAAGAACTTTTATAGAAGTATTACCGGCAGCAATGTGTCTCTATGATTCCTTAATACACTTTGCTTCTTGTTACTTTGATTGTCACAACATGCTAATCATGCTTTCAAATCCGAGATATGAGAGTCACCTACTGGATGATAATGAGTCAGACTGAAACCTACCAGCGCAAAATCTGTGCAACTGTTCCACTGTTGCAGTGAGACGACAGCAGAGGAGAGACGATAATCTCAGGAGAGCATGAGAGCTGAACTGGTGAAGGAAAATGGTGACATTAAAGGGAAACCAAAATGTAGAAACAGCTGGAGTTGCACCGCCACACTCCCACAGGAGCCGAGGCAACAGTCAGGTTCCTCTGAGTTTACTTCACTTAGAGACCCGACAGTTCCCAACGTTATCTGTTCCCACAGAGTTTCAGCACTCCAACTGTTCACCTCCTATCAGCCTTTTGTTGCCCAGCTTCACTGATGTGACTCCCACATCAAGTATTTTCCTTCTCAGTTTCAGTTTTTCCTTCAACTTTCTGGTTAATTTTGCCCTTATCTTAGCTGATATGATCAAAGACATGATGTAAAAAAATCTGAGGATTTGGCAGACTTTTTATTTCAGCTCCTGTGAAAGCGTCCAGAGGTTTTAACTGAATTTTAGCAAAATATTATCTTCAATTAATAACTAGTTTGTTGAAGTAATAATTAAAGGTTTTGGGAGGTATTTGTTGTTTTGCTAAGGAGTTAGATTAAAGGACTGATACCACTTTCATGTCAATCCAACTACATGTGGAGCTGGAACCAGGGGATAGTTAGTAGGGCTGCACAATTTTGAGAAAGTATCTAATTGTGATTATTTGCAGTGATATTGCGATTGTGATACGATTTGCAATACTAGAAGGAATGATCATTTTTACATCAATATTCTCTTTTTTGTCAATAAACATATCAAAATGATTATGGTGTGATTTTTGCAGGAATTTGTACCAAACAAAGATGTTTTCTTAAGTCTGTAGAATATGATGTGCCGCAGCCCAGCAATATTTGAATTAAATGGTATTTTGAGACACTTTTCAACCATGACAAATATTACACCTCCCTGCGATTCAGAAATTGCAGTAGGTCATATTGCGATTTTGATCAAATTTTGATTCATTGTGCAGCCCTAATAGTTAGCGTAGCTTAGCATAAAGACTGGAAGCCGGGGAAAACAGTTAGCCTGGCAGGACGTCACTGCATCCCCCAAAGAAATATCCTGGTACATATACTGTATAAGATGTCATTTATACACTTTGGTGTTCGTATAGATTATCAAAGAAGATATTAAGTATTTAATAGTGAGCTAGTAAGCAGATTTTGTTGCCATTGGAGAAAACTAGTCTCATGCTTTGCTGAGCTAACTGGCCCCAGGTTTTGAATTCATATTTAACGTGTAAACATGATCAACCTCTCATCAAACTCTGGACAAAAAATGTACTAAAATGTAAAACTATTGCTGTCTCATATATGATTCAGAGAATATTCATGGGAATAGAAAACAGCACTCACGTCTTGGAAGCAACATTTAATAAAGCACAATCAGATCAACATGTAAGCAAACGCTAAAAGCTTTTATTTGATTTTATTTCTGTCTTCATGGGATTCCTGTGCTCATTAGCAGCAGCAGTGCAGCTCTACAAGGATCTCTGTGGAGACCATGCTGAATCTCAGGAGTGAGAACAAATGCATTTGAAGAGGAGAAGCTCAGGCCGGCCTGCTGATGGTCCTCAGAGGCCAAACAAATGACTTTCAGCGAGCACATCGGGAACAAGCAGCACTCAAACAAATGCTTTTAAATGGGAAAAGACAGGGGGTGGAAAATCCTCTTCTGTCCCTTTAGAAGCTTGCTGTGAAACCTCTGATGGCCGTTATTTGTCCTAGCAAAGACACATTGACGTCAAAATGCTGGTGAGATTGAGTGTTTGTCTACCCATGATCCTCCACGGAGGAGCCGCTTCTGTTGAGGACTGAATGTGAACTGGGGGTTGTTTTCTGAGTTATTCTAAAATTAGAGTCCAATTTGAACTCAAAGTCACTCCATCATTAAAAATGCACAGTGCCTGAAGCATGACACGCAGTCAAGCACATGTGTACACCACCGTGTTCGAGTGTAACTAAGTACATTTATTGTACAATGCTTAAGTACAAATTTGAGCTACTCGATTTTTTCTGCAACGCTGTGTCAATTGGTCAGTCCTCAGAAATTCCCCTCTCTTTGGCGGCCAGTTTTTCGCCTGTTAGGAAGCTGAAATTTGGCATTTAGGTCAAGAGTGTGGGTGCGTTCATGCTGTTCGGCTAAAGAGGGGTGTGGCAATGGCAGTGGCCTATTCCAGAAAAAACTTCCAAATTGATTCACAGACTTGTACAAGTGCAAAGGTTGGTCATGAGCCGAAGTAGAGCTGATTTACTGTTCTGGCCAACTGGCGAGAAGGGGGCGTGGCAGTGGGAGTGGCCTATAACAAAATGGTACATAACTTTTAAACGGATTCATGTAATATGGCTAAACTTTGTAAACACACACGCGCACACACACACGCACACACAAACACACACACTTTTATTGGTCATGGCTTGTCCTGCCCCTACACTTTAGCCCCGCCCCCTTTCATGACTCGTCACGGCCT
>JAPZDX010000011.1:22721385-22733374 GCA_029783625.1 Naso annulatus | reverse complement strand
TGCTGCACATAGTGACCAGTGTAATTCATACAGCACAGAGCACTGCTTGTTTTGATAAAAATTAAGCTGTGGCTCATTGAATGTGTTACCACTTTGGGAAAGAGGTTTCCTTTGCTTTCTAACAACGTTTCACTTGTGAGTTATTGATCCTGGAAGTTTGAATCTGTGAATATCTGCAGTGTGATCTTGTCGGGTCAGATCTGTGTGATCGCTTTCCATCATGTGGTGAAACGCCAGCTGATAAATTAATCTGTTATCACGTCAAAACAAGGCTTGTCATCCCGTGATAACGAAATGATTTTTTTTCGTGATCTCGGGATAACAGAATGAAAAAGGACAGTAGCGACCACAGCTGCTCTGGGCTTCTGTAGCTCTCGTGCATTTTCTGATTTTTTTTATTGGTTTTTGAAACACAATGAATGGGAGAGAAATTAAATGACAAGAGGTAGATTTCTCTATTTTTAGGCAGTTAAACAGATGAAGGGAATGAAAAGGACTGTGGGTTGAAGGGCAGTGAGTGCTGTGGGTGTGGGGTGGGGTGGGGGGGCAGCATAAATGAATACACAGAGGGCCTCATTCTGTCTGGTCCATTGTCTTAATTGTCATACTATTCTGTTACGCAGAGGCTTTCCTGTGATCACCGAGGCTGTGCGAGTACAAACACTCAGGATTCATGCATGTTGCAGCACCCCTCGCAGGTCTAAAACAGTAAATGCAGCGTGTTTGTATCAGCAGAAGTGAGTCTCACAGCTTGAGTCTGGAATAAGTTAAGCCAAAGTTTTGCACACATCACACGGCTCAAACTGCCAAGAAGAGAAAAAGCATCAATATTTGATTGTTCATCGGGAGCTGATTCAGGGTTTTAAAAGGTGTGGTTGTCCATCAATGTCTAAAAGTCTTCCCAGAAACAAATTTCACTGGCTGTTTGAAATTCCCAGAGGTTAATGGTCATTAATTACAGCAATTCAAGCATCTCTAATCCAGATGTAGGTGATTAATAGTAGTCTGACAGGTGGAGGACGAGGCCTTCAGCAGGTCTGACACTATAAATCTATGCTTCTCAAGGAAAAGACGGACAGACACTGCATTTAGATGCATCTCTGTCCCGAGTTATATCTATCAATTATACATGAAGTGTGTGTTTTACTTTACGAAGCTCCTCTGCAAACTTTTTATCCCGTAGCTACGAGTTGAAATTCTTGATTTATTGGTGCTTTTTCAGGATCAGTGAGACAGACTTCTGCACAGGGGCAGATTTATTGTAGCTCGTGGCTCTGTTCGGTGTATCCTCACGCTGAGCTCCATGTGGGAGGCTGCTCATGCAAGAGATGAATCCTCCACTCTCCACTTTATTCAGTGTCATGTAAGTTCTTGGAAACCAAATGCATCTCAATGAAGAAGTGTTATCCCTCACTGAGGATCCGCGCTTTGATTTCTCCCAAATCAAACTCAAGTCTGGCTTCGCAGCAGTTCTGAGGAACGACAACACATGCATTTTTCATACACAGACTGATCATGGAATGCAGTTCGGAGTTAGAAAGCTGTGACATATTTTGTGCTGAATACACCATGCATATTTCATACCGAAAAATGTTTTCTCCCCACCAGCTTTGTCGATGTTCGTACTCAGAGGATACGGGGGGGGGGGATTGAGCGCTAGACCCCATCCTGAAATGTAAGAAAAGAGAGGTTTTCCTCCGAGGCCCTATTTGTTGTTGAGTAGAAATCAGCATGAAAAATATCCCATTATTGCTTAGAGTTGTAAGAAAATATTGATATTGTGATATTATGTTTTGTAATATTGTATCAATTCTAAAAAACACTGCATTGATTTTTAACTGATAGTTTATACACAAAGATTCGTGGCAGTGGTTTAATTCGTGTTTTTCTAAATCTGTGACCACTATTGCGCAGAAAGAATTGTTATGATATTCTGATTGCATATAAAAAGCAAACTTTTTTCCTCAGATTTGATTGATATTGTCGCATGTTCTTTATCCTACAACAGTTTTCCGAAAATTATATGGAAATAAAATTGCAATATTTGCCTTGTTTACAGTATTGCAGTGTATCGCAATATATCGTATCGTAATCCTGAAATGTATCGTAACACCAGATTCTTGCCAAAACACAGCCCTTTTATTAATAACAACTTGTCATTAGTTACATACACATTTCCAAAAAAAACTTTAACATGAGAAAAATCAAATCAAATCAAATGAATCTGACTTAAAAAAGTTTTTTCAGGGTGGCCAGCAAACTGCATAACAGATCCAAAGGGTGTAATGTTTTCAGTTTTTGTTTTGTAGACTTGTAACTTTATCCCTAAAAATTTTTTGCCATAAAAAGTACCTCCGACTTAAAAAGGACGTTCAAAAGGTTAAAGACAATGAGAGGGGGAAAAAAGTACAAACAAGAGTGTTCAGGTAAAACATGTTAAAAACAGAAGTCAAAAAGTCTGATCAGGTCTCACTTAAATACTTTCTGTCACTCGGGTTTGGATTTGTAGGTCAGCACAATCACGCATACATTGAAATGTATGTAAAATGTAATGCAGAGCTCATATGATGGTGAATTCCCCTCTGCCAGCAGTGCGGCACAATCGCTCCCCGTCATCTTTCAACTGTCATCTGCTGCAGTTTGTCACCATCCACAGCGTCCCACTGACTCGCCGGCTGACAGCTCTGGGGCCCCGCTGAGGGGAATCAAATGGATTGTGAGCACAGCGATGTGTGCCAATTGAACAGGCGCACACCCGATTGTGAAATATACATTTTCAAATGAAAATTGACAAAGAAATGTAATCTCAATTCAAGGAGCGGCAAAGGCATTGTCACAGTAGAAAATTAATTGTTGCCCGCTCGGAGACGGCATGTGACAGTTTTTGAATAGGCTAGATAATGGCTTTATCATCTCGCTGTGAAACAGCCATATTGAAATAAGTGACAAGCAGTGAAACAGGAAGGGCACACAAGCTACAGATAACAGACGGGCTGGCGGACAGGAATCGATGGAATCGTGTTTAAAACAGCGCGAACATCATCTGACAAGACATCAATTTTCAGCATGTTGACAAGTCTCAGAAGTAAAATGATAAGATTTCATAGCTGCCAGAGACAAAAGACTCCACTAAATTTAGCCCACTTTATGGCCTAGTTGATAGTGGATTGGTGGAGAGAGGATGGCTGGGAGTATTGGATTTCTGTGCCACACAACTCTAATGCATCTCATTACAGAGCTAGTCCACATAGATTTGGTTCAGAGTGAGTATCAGGTCAAAAAGAAATGCATTAGATGGACTCATCAGCTGCCAGAGTGTCTGACTTCAAAATAAACTCCCCAGCATACATCAGATTCATGCAGGTGTTTCATTTACACAGCTGACTCTAAATTTTACTATCGATAAGATCTATATGAAAGACGTGCTGCAGTTTATGTTGAAAATTTGATTTAGGCAAAATCAAAGACAAACGTCAGGTTTAGTGACTAATGTTAATTTAATTATCTGCATTATCAGACTGATAAGTTAGCATGAGAGCTCTTGAAACTTTTCAAAATAAAACATCGAGCTGCTGCTGTAACATACAGTGAGATAGTTTTACAAACACAACTTTGCACTAAAGGTTTTGGGTTTTTTATCCTGCGTGGTGTTTAGTATGTATAGCACACTGATTATACTGATCTTAGACACTTATTTACTTGTGTTTACCATCATAGCATATTTAAAATGGAACAAAAACCATAAAAACTTACACTGAATTCTCACCTTTAAATTTCACATTTTTAAGACCAAAAATAAGTGGTTGTGTTAATTGTTTTGGGGCACTTTTGAAGGATTTTTACCCACTTACACCTTTAACTCTGCACATTATCAGTCACTAAATGTCTTTAACCAGGTGTTAATTTTCCCATTAAATCACTTTGATCTTTAAAGTCCAACAATTATTATGATTATTTTTTCTTTTAATTTTGAAGTAAAAGTTTCTGATGTCAGTAAGTATTACATATTACTGAATAATCATTTATCTCTGGATATTTTTTTGTCTCATTACACAATCCATTTGTTTTTATGAAAGTGAATTTGATGGATACTAAAGTGAACAAGGACTAGGATTTAATCCAAAATTGTTCAAGAACATCTACGCATCATTAAAAAGACAATTCTACTGCTTTATTTATGTATTTATATGACATTTGTTGTGAACTATTGGAAATAATGGGAAAATGAGCATGAAGGAACAAAATGTGGAGCCAAAGGTTCCAGGTTGTTATCAGGCATAAATAGAACAGACGGAGCTGAGGTTTCTTGCTCCTCATAAGTCAACGCACTATGACTTGCCAATCAAGGATTTAAAATAACACATTCTTAGCATGTAAAGGTATCAAATGGATTCAAAGAAGTATTTCTGATGTCGGCCACATCAATCCACGCCGACAGCCGACCTGAAAACACACGAGCATCTCTGTCTCATCCCTATTCCCCTGCAGTTTGTCTCTCCTGGGCCAAAAGATTTGACTCAAGCGTCTAGAATCAGCCCATGAAAACATAATGAGCAAACATGGCAGTAATAGACGAAGGATTGGGGGGATTTCATGCTGCACACAGTCCCACCACACACTTCAAAGTAAAGCACCCTATCCCTGGAGAAGACTCTCGCTCCTCTCACCCTGAAATGCTGCAGCAGCAGCATCCTCCTCCCCCTCCTGCCCTCTGCTGCCGCTGCTGCTTCTTTCTCCGTCTAATTAAAGATCTCTGGCCTGTTCCCTGACAATCATCGTAATGTCCTGCAGCTTAGCTTTTCACTTTATTTGTAGCCTAAATCAAGACATGGCCCCTCATATTTGAATTCTAAATTATCTAATTTCACATTCGATTGACCTCCGCAGTTACACAAGGACATTGTTTGGCTGAGTAGACGCACAGTAGCCTAGTTTTTTTTTTTTTTTTTTTTTAAACAAATGAAAGAACGGTCCGTGAGGTTAACGACAAGCATAACTTTTTTCTTTTTCATTAAATGACATCAAGAGAAGAGAGACGATAGCTCTAACGGTCAATGAAACCCTGGGGGGATGTTGCAGCTCCAGTGAACAGGACTAAGGGCCCCATCGTTGCCAGAAACCATTACCCGCTGCAGCCGCTCCGCTGCCACGGCCTCCACCATGGAAATGAAATCAGTAAAATGGATGGTAATTCGATTGCCTCCTTTGTCCTCACCGAGCACCGCTCAGACCTTTCAGTCCTGCTTCTTCACATTTGACAGTGATTATTAATTAGCAGCCATTACAGTGCATGCAGTAGCAACATATGCTAGCACAGGTCACGTTGCAGTCAACAATGCACAGACGTGGCAGGTCTGCGCATTTCATCAGTAGTGGAAGACGTATTCAGGTCCCTTCAAAAAAGTAAAAGAAGCAGCACAACACTGTCCCAGACTGGGGCATGTGTGGCAAACAAAGAGTCTGTCGTGCACCAAAAAACAAAGACTAGCAGAGAGGCAGAATGTTACATGTAGTTAGCATCTTTTATTTATGTTGCCAGTTAGCTTGTTAGCTTCTAACTGTACGTATATTCAGTACGTTTATATGCACAGTTAAGTCGAGCTACAGTTAAAGCTCATTTAGGTCCTTTAATTGGACTAATGTCCTTGTTCCAGTATACAAGCACCAAGGAGAATCCATTTATTTACGCAAAGTTTGTCCAACTCCTCTTCAGTAGAGGGCAATATGCCCCGTTCGGCTGGGTGCAGTTGAACCTTCTTCCAGTTGACCTGACAGCTACAAACAAGTTAGATCTAACATTTTATTTTACATAAATGCAAGAAAACCACATTTTTGAGTGAAAATGATCTTAGACATTATTTTTAGTTGCCACTGCTGATTACTGAACTTACTGATTTTGCCGATTATAAACACAAATTACAAAAACATTTCAGCCACCAAAATCTTTTATTGATAGTATAATTTGGAATAATGTGCTTGATATAAAGTTAGAGTGAAAAAGACATATTGACAGATTTACACACGCTTTGAACTGCCCCTCAGACAACTTGTTATACACTGCTATTTGATCCTGCAAATCCCCAAGTAAAAGTTTGTTGGACTGCAGTAGAAGAAAGTCTATTAGTCTTTCACTAAACTTTTTATTATAAAACTGAAAGACATTTAATAAAATGAAGTGATTGAAGGCAGCAAATGTTAGTATCCTAACAACAAGACACTTTCTTACTTCTGGTGTGGACAGGAAGTTAAAAAAAAAACAACAACTTCTGTTTGCTGAAACACGCAAGATTAAAGCTGGAGTCCGCAACATCTGGAAATCAAGCTAGCGCTAGCATGAGACTCCTACGGAAGCAACTCTTTCCCTTCCCCTCCCTGTTTTCACTCTGTCTCATGTTTTATTTCGTTTGTTGCGCTCTTTCTTTTAAGTCCAGTTTGCACCAAAGATTCAGACAAAACAGCCGCATCACTTGGTTTCAACAGCCAATCAGCTCGTAGCAGTATCAACTATTGCTAAGACGCACAGCCTAAAGTAGCCAATAGTAACACACGCTTTCTGAAATGACTTGTGATTGGCCGAAAAGTTCCGACACAGTCTGAATACAGAGGTCAGTAGAGGAGCAGAAGTCTAGTGTTCTGTCAAATCACCTGAATTACAATATGCCAAAAAGTTATTGTGGGATTTTAGCATGATGACACCAAGAATTAACTGCCTACCTCAGCTTTAATCACACGAATGCCTCCCTGTACACCAGGAAATCGTTCAGTAATGTGCATGTCATTACACGTCTGAATAAAACTGCAGCAGAATGTTGAAAATTCAGTGCAGGGAGCTGAAATTACCTTCTACACCACAGGTGAGTCATACTGCCTGATGAAGCACATTACCTCACTGTGTGAATTCACAGGCACTGAAACAGAAGCACAAAGTGAAGGCAAGTGGAAGAAAGGGGAATTTCCCAATCCCAAAACGCCTTCAAAGGATTTCCATATGCAGCGTCTGAGCAGATCATGAATTATCCATGATTGCAAAATAGATCTGCACTACATGGATTATTAGTATGTAAAATAATGCGAATGATCCCCAGAAATATGTATGCATGCGTAGTTGGTCTGGATTCAGTCTGTTTTCTACGAGACAAATTAACTC
The DNA here is from genome assembly GCA_029783625.1 of Naso annulatus. Taxonomy (NCBI): domain Eukaryota; kingdom Metazoa; phylum Chordata; class Actinopteri; order Acanthuriformes; family Acanthuridae; genus Naso; species Naso annulatus. The sequence goes on along the minus strand of JAPZDX010000011.1, from coordinate 22,726,227 downwards.
AGGGTTCATGTTCCCTGTGACAGTCAAATGTCACCAGCAGTTTGGTTAAATGAAAGCAGTTTGTGTCCTTTTTATAGAAGCATAATTGCGCACAAAATGTAATTCCTCGTGCTACATTTTCATTGTATGACATGCATCAGTGTATCCTCTATCCCCCCATTCATGAGGACACACACACAGACGCCACACCAGCACACTGATGTGTGGCCATTAATCCTCTAGAAACCAAACAAACAGAAAAAAGCTCTCTCTCAAGTCTGACAGGGGAGGCTGTGGTTGCTGGGGAAACGCCTATGAGAGACAGTGATGCCGACACCTCGGGGACCGGATGGACTGATGGGGAAGCGAGGGGATGTGTCAGTGTTTGTGTGTCTGTCCATCTGTGAGTGTGTGCGTGGTGGGAAGAATGAAGGGTGTCTGTTAATGACAGAGTGAAGAAGGGGCAAGTGTGAATAAGTTAAGGAGGAAGTCTTGAGTTAGTGGATGGATGGAGGAGTGACAGCTACAGGGAGAGCTTCATACGGCTGGGGGCTGCTTTTGGAGGGTCCTGGGTGGGTGGAGGCACAGTGGCAGCCCCACAGATGTTTGAAGGAACCACTGTATCACTCTTTCTACTTTTTCAGATTAAGCCAAAATGAGACATGTTTTAAGATGTTTTCTTTTTTCATCGGAAGAACACAGAACTCTCACTGAATTAGAATCACATAATGTATTTAACTTTCAATATATTTCAGAAAAACCTGAAATGTACAGTTCAAAGGATTGATCCTGCATTATCTGTGTGACACTATGGCAAAGTCAGTTTGACAGTCACGCCTTCGCTTTGGTCTAAGCAAAAAACAAAAACAAAAAAACAACTCAGTAACTATTGGATGGATTACCATGAAAACTGGTGATCCTTTAACTTTTCCTCTAGCGCCATCATCAGGTAAAACTTTTAATTTTTTAATGCCAAATACTTGCAAAGCCAATCACATTTTCATCAACCTCAGCTGTTATTTGAATTTAGTGCTAGTTACACACACACTTATGCCTGACAAAGATGGAGTACATTTGAAATCTGTCACTGGCTAAACATTAGCATTGTAGCATGCTGCTGGTAGCATTTATCTCAAAGCATCATCGCTCATATGCAGACTAGCGCCTCAAACAACTACTAGCATAACTTCAGGCTCTTGTCATGGAACAATAAAGTTTAGTTATCAGGTAAATCTTGCACAATCTTTATAGTGTTTTTTAAAGTACTGTTATTTATTTATTTGCCTTTATTTTGCTTGTTCTTTTTTTGTTTGTTTTATTTTGCCAAGGAAGAAAAAGTAGAAAAAGTCTGACAATAGAACACAGAAATGACATGGAAATAAACTAGAATAATAAAGGGAAAATAGCACCTTATACTCTGTAACCCAGATTCTCTGCGAGTCGCTGGTTCTGTGACAGTGTAACAGGCCTCTGCTGCCATCCTGTGGTCAGTAAGAGGAACACATTAGATTCATTTTTGCTCTACTATATTTTCTGTTGTATGAAACAAAACTATAGCTCTATATAGTGAATATATGATGTACAAACAGATTTTGATTTGACAGGAAGGCATATGAGTAAAATAAAAAATGTACAAATTGAACTATTTATCCTTATTTAAAGACACAATTACATTTAGCTATTTAATTGGCTTTATAATCACTGTTACTGTAACACTTAAGTTTTTTTCTTTTCTTTACATTATTTTTAAATTAAAATTTTATTAATCAACAAATAACTAAAACAAGTTAAGAAAGAAATGGTAATGATAGAGCGACATGAGTTATGTCTTAAGCTTAAGTCAGTATAAAATGGTCTTAAGCCAAAATAAAAAAAAAGAAAAGAAAAAAAGAAAAGCTTTTATTGATTCCCAGAGGGAAAATTCAGGTGTTACAGCAGCACAATGACAGAAAGAAGTACAGCTAAATTTTAAAAAAGTTTAAATAAGTACATTAAATAAAATAACAATATAAATAAAAACAGAAACCATACAGATCAAACTTAAAATTACAAAGCACGCATTAACAAGTGAAGAGACATAATGGTGTGTGATCAGCAGCTAAGTAAGCAAAGTTCGTACTTATACTGCAGTAAAGTTCAGATGAGTATAAGTACACAGGGTTGGGAAGGTTACATTGGAAATGTAATAGGTTACAGATTACTAGTTACCCTATTTATTACATTTGATTACTTTTTGATTACTTTTCTAAATTTGTGAAGAATGTTTTCAACTGTTCAACATTTTAAAATGTTTAAGCCAGGCAGTGTTAATGGCAGACGTCAGGCGCTGCAAATTCAAACAAGGACAAATCAAAAGCGTCAGAGTAGCATCAAACTTTACCAAACGGCCTTGACTGGAAATGGCAAAAAAATTGACTGTGTACATCAAAACATGCAAAGCAACAAAATAAATATTTAGCATATGGCCTAAGCTTTTTACAGAAAATATTTAAATTTAACCCCCTTTTTAATTTAATCATTTAATCATTAACATTTCCAAAAGTAACTGTAATTTCATTACACATTCTTTCTCAGTAACTGTAACCGATTTACATTTATTTTGTAATTAAATTACGTAATGTCGTTACATGTAACTAGTTACTCCCCAATACTGTAAGTACATGACTAGTACAACCAGACAAATAAACAAGTTTTGAGTTTACTGTAGTATTTTTCTGGTGTAGTAGTGATACTTTTACTTTAGTAAAAGCTTTACCTGGTTTGTGCTTCTCCCAGAAGTACACTTTAATCAAAGATGCTCTGAAGATGTGGTCTGACGCCGCCCGCGCATGCGCAGCTGCTCCCTCTCCTCTCCTCCTGCCTCTCCTGTGACTGACCGACAGTGACCTCAGCTTCTGCAGCAGCACACAACTTGGACAGGCAGGGCTCACGCGCGCACACACACGCGCGCACGCACACCAAAAGACGCCACACGAAGAGGAGAGATGGCCGGTATTTTTGGGAAGATCTTCGTGGGCATTTACGTGGAGATCAAACGGAGCGACGGTGCGTAGCTAGCTCCACACACACACACACACACACACACACATACACACACAATCATACACACACGTACACACAGCTCCGGTCCGGATGGAGGAGCTAACGTAACCGCGCGCCGCAGCGGGGTGGTTGTGCTAGCTAGCAGGCTGCTACATCACCGTTTTCAGCGGGATGTCGCGTTAAAAACCCGGAATGTGAAGTGATGAGCCGTTAAAACAACGTGAATGATGTTTTCTGTCACGCTGCTGTCGACTGTCAGTCAGGTTGAGACACGCCGGGCCGGTCAGCGCTGAGGCGGGCGGGTCCGTCCACCTGTAACGGCTGTCCGGCCAAAAATGACACCTGCTCGGTCCGCTCGCTCCGCGCCTCTGCATCATGGCTAAAAACCCTCCAGTGCTTCAAACTGCACCTGCACTGCATCACCCGGCTGTGGCCTGTGAATCCTGGGCTGATGGATGGCTGCACGCATGGGGCCTCTACCCTCTGACTCCATTTCATCTCTCTGGCACAAAAATAGCCTCTGTGTGTTTTAATATGAAAATGTGGTGAGACGGACTGGCTGCCAGAATCCATGAACAGCCAATAAACGCAGCTGCTGAAGTTGTGTGTGACCATAAAGACAGAGGAAAGTCTTATCATCATCCATCATGAGCCACACCCATTAGCATCTCCTTACTGTCCTGAGTTATTTTAGGGTTCTGTAGTCCAGAGACTGCAGGAATCCAACATATAAGGAAGTGACGTTATGTTTTCTCTACATGAAATGATCTCAAAATGACATTCTATCTTAGATACGTTTGCTTCATGGCTCATTAGATGTTTTAATGTCTGCATCTGTGAATTAAAGCAATATTTCACTGCAAAACTATTTTTTGTGTATTAATTACTCACCCTTAGATGTCTTACATTGAAGACATATTATTTTTCCTTGCAGCGTTCCTCCATGGTAAGCTGATTTCCTTCCAAAAATGAGCACCTCTCACTTTAGCTGCTTTTGCTGGCAGTCAATGGAGATGCAGTTTCAAAACATCAAAACCATCTAAAAACGTCCGTTCAAACTCTCAGCAGCTTTGTGAGCTGTAATCCAAGTCTTTATCATGTCAAGGCTCGATATTTCAAAACACTTTTATTTTGGCTAAAAAAAAAAAAGCTACACACAAAAAATTTTGTGATGAAATAAAGTTTCAGAGCAGCTGAAGGTTTACATCTTTACTTCCTCTCTGTGCAGGACGGATCCACCAGGCGATGGTCACGTCGCTGCATGAGGACAATGAGAGTGTGACAGTGGAGTGGATTGAAAATGGAGACACCAAAGGGAAAGAGGTACAGCTGCTAATAACTTCCTGTTCGATTCACCTGAATGCACTCATTGTTCTCTTGTCATCAAGACTGAACAAATCTCATGAACTTCTCCTTTTTTAATTTCTTCCTCTGTGACTCCGTGCAGTGCAGTGATGTGCATATGTAAAGACAAACTCGAGCTTCCAGAGAAAAACTTCTTATGTTATCGGAACTTTGTTTCATTCATTTTCATGAAACTCACCAACGCTCACTCCGGTTTCAACTCTGTAGTTGGAACCTCTGCACGTCCACTGCGTTCAGTCCTGTCTGCTGTTACCAGAGCTGCAATGATTATTTGAAGTCGATCGATAGAACATTAAGTGCCAACTATTTTGATAATTGATTAATCGTTGAAGTCATTTTGTAGATTAAAAAGTAAAAAGAATTCCTAGATTAGCCTCTTAAATGTGAGAATTTGCTGCTTCTCTGTGTCATCATGATCACTCACGCACTTACTGTAAACACAGTTAAGCATCTTAG
>JAPZDX010000011.1:22677410-22687568 GCA_029783625.1 Naso annulatus | reverse complement strand
GTGGCAGCTGTAAAATAATCACATAGACGTTGTTATATGGTGTTTTGACTGAGATTCTGACCCACCATGCATCATGAAAGACACAACTGGAGGTTTTTTGCTTGAAATAACCTCACATTGTCACAGAGTAACATTAGATGTGGTTCAGCTGGAGGCCCAGAGCTAAACCTCTAACTGACAGCAGGGTTCCGCCCTGTCGCAGCTGCAGACTGTGACTCGAGCCACGGCTGTAGCTTGCATGATGCATCACTATCCCACAGACAGACGAGTGGTGTTAACGTTAGTTTTCAACAAGTTGTTAAATAATCGCATAGATATAGTTATATTGTGTTGTGATATCAGCTATTGGCATACTTTTGTCAAGGGTTTTTTTTCTTCTTTTTTTAAATGTGTTGCGCTGAGGCTGCTGAGAGTCTCAGGTCGACACCACACAGATTGGTAGAAAGACTCTGACCAAAGGCTCCTATTATTCCATATGTGTAGGAATCACAAAAAAAACAACAACAGTATTTTCCAGGTCTCCACAGTTGTTATCCCTCACGTTGGAAAATTTCTTTTATTTGATATGGCATGGTTTTCTATAATGAGGGATTTTCGGTCCACCAGAGCCTAAAATCCCTCTCAAAACAAACATGGCGCTCGCTCGCCGGGCGTGCAAAGAGAAAGGCAAGGTGTAAACAGTTTGTTGTGCACAACAGAATTTGAAGCTGCGCCCCAGAGACACAGAGAACACTGCTGAGTTTCAAATTCTGTACTGAATTTGGCTAAATAGGGATAAAGTTGAAAATCACTGGAGTTTCCCTTTATTGACCTTATGTCAAAGTTATTTCAGTCATATTTATGTGAAACATTCAAAACGCACACAAATTAAACTGTCTTTTCTAGTTGGTGGGCGCAACATTAAAAAAAATATTGCCTCTCACACTTCAAAAATAAAAACTCATTTGTTTTTCCAACTCTAAGTCGATCCAGACATTGCTTTCAGCAAAATTCACAACGTGTAGTTTCTGTGCAGCTGTGCGGCTCTGCCGTCTGTTGTCACCATGTCGAGTTCGCAGTCTAGCCTGATGGAAACGTTTGTGAAACTCAGACCGCTGGAACGTTGACAGTCGTGACCATGATGGCGGTGGCTGCATGGCGGCATGACGGCACATGTCCATGATGAAGCTTTAGCTCGATTATAGCGCCATCTTTTTATGTAAAATATGGTAACACATAAAATACTTCTCTCTGCATTTTATTCCAGTTTATTGGTTGCACCTGTATACAGGACACACCCCACTTTTAAGATGGAAAAAAGGTATTAAAAGTGCATCTTATACAATGTATTTTACTCTAAGTACAATATGTGCAAAAGTATGTGAAACTGTATTTAACATGAAAAACAAAACAATGTGATGATGATTATTGTGGCAACTGGCTGCTTCATGTACTTCCACATCTGTCTGAACTTTCCTTTTTAAAGTTGAACATTGCCTGTACAATGAAGGCTCACATGAAGCTGTTTGTATCCAAACACTCCCACAGACTGAACGTACAGCGATCCCTGTGTGTGACCCTCACCTCACCACATCCACAGCTCCTGCTCGAACCTTTGGGTCGCTGCCCATTATAGACACACTGGCAGCAAACGACCCGTCAATACTGAACACAACAAACTCGGTCCCTCGTGGTACGATGGTGAGATAGCTGTCTGCAAAAGTGTGGTCGCCTCTGGGAGAGAAAACACACAGAGGAAGATGGGAATGAAAAGTTATGGTGAAAAGAGGGGAACTGCGAGTAATATCTACCTTAAGGTCTAATAACAGCATACCTGACCACCATTTTGACAGGATATACCCCGATGCCGAGCCTCCTGCTCTCGGGGATTACATAAGAGATGCGTCCGCTGCTGTTAGTGAGCTCCGTGTCAAAGTACACCCACTCTCCAGAGGGAGGCTGGGTCATGATGTGGATGTCAATCTGCAGGGAATGACACAAAGATCTTTTCAGCATCACACTCTGTCCGACTCCGTGTGACCTCAATGACACAGATGGCGTCTCCGTTACATAACGCTGCTTTTTTATTTAGGTCACAGCTGGACGTCGTCATCACCTTCTCTCCAGTGAGGGTGACCATGTCTAGAGGACCGTACATGAAACGTCCCGTCACCATCTGGGCTCCGTCCTCAGTGAACACAGCGTCATTGATGCGGTGGTTGGCCGTCACATTCTGACACAGAGGGAGAGGAAACAGGAAATCAGTTTATCGTCCTTCTCGCCTCTGCGATCAATTTAATTCATTCTAAAATCAATCCAGTGAGCGACTTCTTACTGCCACTCTAGAATTCAAACAAGAGAAGCTTTAAGTTGATCAAAATGTTAAATGAGCTCTGAAGGAGGCAGTGAGTGATTTGTCTCACACTGTCTCACACTGTCTCACCCTCCTGCTGGAGGTGTTTGGGGCTGTATGCCGCGATGGAATATGTTCCTAACAACAACTAAAAATCACTTCATAACATGTAAAAATCCTGAAACTTCCAGTTTTACCCTCTAAGAAATTCACTGAAAAACAAAGAGAGATCTTACTCTGATTTTAACATGAGTTCTCTTGCGGAGCCATTTCTCTCGAGGTTTGGACGGAGTGAATTCAGAAACCTCTTTCCCGTCAAGCTCCAAAATCCCAGAGTTCTCATGTCTCATCACCTAAGAAAGATAATTACTTCTTAATAAACGGCCCAGAAACATTTGGATCATACACAGGCAGCAGATGTTTCTCAGTTATTCTGATCTTCAGACTGGACAAGAAGCCTCTTGCTTAAGTTCAGCACTACAGCAGCAGCAAAGCAGTTAAAGTTTTAGATTTAATTTCAGTACTAAAGTTGACACTTTCTCTTCTTTTCTTGGCATCAGTGTGTTTCAGTTCTTCATCTGTGTATACTCAGTCAGCGACAGCCTTTAAATAAAATTTGCAATCTCTAACATTAACATAACGATTGATGATAAACTGATGTAGTATCATGTCAGCTCTTGCTGATGTGTTGACTGATTCATTTCACTCAACAGTTTTTGGCTTTTTCATTTGCATTGACCCTAGATTTTAGCTGCAGATAAACCAGAATGAAGAATTTCAAGTTTTAAAAATTAAATCTACTAATCAACTTTAAAAGGAGAACTTTGGGTTTTTGCACATTAAGTCTTCTAATGAGGATATTTATGATCATATACGATATTCTACAGCGTTATTATGACGAACTGTGCAGTCGTGAGAGCTGGAGTTCGTTGCTGACAGCACCACTAGGTGAAAAGAACGAAGGCTTAATGACATTTTAAGTGCTTTGACAATGAAAAAGGTTGTTTTAAAAGATGAGACAATTGCCAAATGTTTATTGGTGTCCTCTCATGTTCCAACACTGAAACACAAAGTTAAACAACGGCTTGTGGCAAGGAAATGGCTGTTTGTCTGTTTTCTGAAGCAGCTGAAAGAGCTGTTGCTAAACTTTTGAGCTAAATGCTAACACTAGCATGCTAACTTGTTGATGTTTAGTGGGTAGAATGTTCACAACCTCGGCACGGCTAAAAAACACACATTCAAAGTAAAAGCATCAGACATAAAGTTATTATTATAATTTAGAGAAAGACTGTGTGAACCTGTCGGAGTAAGAAAGAGACGACGTCTGTAGACTCCCAGTAGGAGGCGTGGAAAAGATGAGGCAAAGCCACTGTGGGAAACGCGGTCAGTGCATCAGGACAGTACAGGGCGTAGTCCATCCTCTTACTGCCCCACCACCGAGAGGCGACTACAGCAGGGAGGTGGGGGTGGAAGATGGGGAAAGAGAGACAGAGTGAGTTTCAGCATCAGTGCATCCAGTATCATGGTGTTTTGTTAGTGGTGTCCACTGCAGGTCTACGTTCTGCTCATCAGAGGTAACAGTTTGGGGTTAAAGACTAGAGGAGGTTAAAGTCTTTCACTACGCTGAGAGGCTCTAAACTCTGAACTGTGAGTGATGGAGCCATAAAGGTTTGAAACGCACACTGCAAAGAAAACACGAGCTGAGACTCTGTGAGAACCTTGTTTGTTTCTGACAGTCGTTCAAAGGAAAACAAAGAGGAGGTTCTCATGAATCTGAGCTGAAGAAAAGCCCCATCAGAAGGATTTCACCTGCTGAGGAACACTATCTGAGAGGAGGAAGAAAGGTGCACAGGGAATGAGGATGGAGCCCCTCATGTCCTCTCACTACAGCTCCCGGGGTACCTTGCTCTATGTTCTTCAGCACCCCGGGTGATGGGGGCACCGAGCTGATGTCTGTGATGTCAGACGTGACATCGGTGAGGTCAGAGCTCATGTCCAGAGAGCTCATGTCCGAGCTCTGCTCAGACTCGACACCGTTGTTTTTCGGGAACACCTGAGAGGTTTTCTGGCGTGAGCGTGAGGACGGCGTCCGAGAGACAAATCTATTGTAGGGAAGAGCCAGCTGGGACAGCAGACTCGTCCGTTTAGTGGGGCTGACGTCACGTGTGTGTGCTGAGAGCGTGTTTGGAGGGAGGAAACAAGAGTGTCAACACATAATCTCTCAGTTTGCAAACTAAAGCATGGCTCAGACACAGGAGATTAGAGGTTGACTTACTGGTGGCGATATTGGAGGCGGTGTAGGAGTCGGCTAAGCCGGACACCTGGCTGGCCAGGCTGGCCTCGCTCGCCCTGCGGTTGAAGCGAAGGTGAGGGACTCCTGGTGACGTGGACGATGGGAGCTGTCCGTCCACAAGCATGTGTGAGTGAAGAGAATCCACTGCAGCGACAGAAGAGACAAGCTAGAGTCATTTTCTTCACTGCAGAGACAAACAAGCTGGATGGAAAGAGGACGAGGAATCATGAATTAATGAAATATTGATTTGTTCTTTAAAGACTTGGGATCGTCGATATCATTTTGTAAACACACACACAACTGTCTTATTCAGGTGCTGAGTCCAAAAACATCTCGCTTTCATTTCTGCCAATTATTTAATATTATCAAGTAAAAATGTTTAAGGGAGTTAACACAGCTGCAAGTCAGCAAAATAATCGCTGATACTGGGGAACACGGCAGACGCTACAGCAAAGTCTGACAAAAACACCAGCAGCCAATCAGACGATCTGACAAGATGTAAACAAGCAGAAGGTTTAGTCAGATTATTCAAAGCAATTTGGAGGTAAAACTAAAACAGGTGTGCCTAAGATGTTGCTAAAAATCTGTAATTTCACGGGAAAATTGTGTTTGCACTTTAAAAGTTAATGAACTGCACTGTGATAAAAATGTATAGCGGTTACAATTTCACCACTTCGCTTTGTTTTCTCTCAGAACGGAAGGAACGGAACCGTAAAATTCAGCTCCCTTCAAAAGCTGTTTTTACACAGAGACCCTGCGTCAGCGCCGCATTGAGGGCCTCCCAGTAACCTGCCTTCTGTTAATTTAATGTTTCATACACAGAACTGAGCAGCCCGTCTTTAAGCTGCATCAGTCTGTCATTTCACAGCCAGCTGAGGTCATGGATTCAAAAGAGACGTCACCAGTGTGACGTTTAACAGCCTGAGAATCAATTTCCTCCGTTAGTAAAATGCCTGATATGCCCACCAGACAGTTAAAGAAGTGAATAAACTGCATAAAAACAGTTGGAAAACTCTGACAATAACAACGCAACACGGTCATTAAATCCTTCCAGTACAAAGCTGCTTCTGTCGATTTCCTTAAAGCTTAAAAATGTCCAACATGTGCCACAATCACATGCAGGGTTATGTGTACAAGTGTACAGTAAGTTTTCACAGATCAGCAGGCTGCTGCCTGTACCGGGCTTTTTTCTCTCTCTCTTCACAGCAGTGCACTGCATCAAGTAAAACATTAGTCTGTCCACTCATTCCTTTATTTCTTTAACACAACTGAGTTTAATTAATTCGATGCTTAAGTTTAAGAGAGAGGTTTGTAAAGAGATAAAAATCTGTTGTTGGCTTCTCCTAAACATTTAGTTTTCAAGTCCCCGTGAACATGGTCCTACCCCCGACTACAAACCATTAAAAAGTGATTACAGTGCATAAAAACGGTAGAAACACTTCGACAACGATGTCAAACAGTCACTAACATTCATTCTGTCAAAATTCTGTTTAATTTTTCGAGCTTATTTCTCCTCAAGATAAATGCTCGCACCTGACCCCCCCACTGGGTCTCCCATTTGCACAGGTATCACTCGACTCCCGCTCCTCCTCTGACACAACCTCCGAATGTGTGTTACTGCAGTGCAACTCGGACCCCCGAGCCCGCGTCTGTGCTTTTTATACAGACCAGCAAGGCGTGTTGGAGGCTCATTAAACGTGTGCTGAACAGGCTGAGTAAAAGGGGCAACAGAATCACAATTCTACTTCCAAATAAGTTTAGATAATAAAAACTACAGCATGTAAATGGAAGTTTGGTTGAAATAAACCAGAATTTCCCTTTAAGTAAGTCAAAAACATCATCAGAAAAACAAACACTAGAAGGCTAAAAGAGACAAACAGTAGCAATAACAGATAAACACTAACAAATGCTAAGAGATACATACTCTCTGTGTGGAGCTGTGTGGTCGGCCAGTTGAGGACAGGCACGGGGATGGACGTCTCGCTGACGGTGTTTTCCTGGCAACGGTGTGAGGCTGCACCAGCGGCCTCCATCAGAAGCTGAGGGTTGCTCTGCACAGTATCAACTAGGAAGCCACATAAACAGCAAACACTAATACACATGTAGCTCGGAGTAACAGAAGTAAAACTGCATTAAAATGCTTCGTGTGTACATGAGGACTCACCCAAGAGAGCTGAAAGTCCGTCACCCAGAGGAAAGCGTTGGTAACGAGGGACGCTAAACGGAGGCAGCAGGTGGAAACGTCTGTCCAACAGAGGCTCGAGACGTGAGGCCGAGGGGTCGGCTGGATGAAACAGGTTATAAACCTGCTGACACGCCGGACGAAGTGCTGACACTGAAGAGAGGAACACAGGAAGAGTTAAAGAAAGAGTCAGAATGAAACAACAGCAAACTGACGCTATTAATATTCTAATACGAGACATACGTTAAAGGCCTTTTAACACCAGGTCCTTTTCTTTTTGTGCGAACATTTGGCACGATGCATGGTGGGTCATAATCTCAACCACAACACAATTTAACAACATTTATGTGATTATTTATCAGCTTTTGGAAAAGTAGCTGCCACCCGTCTGTCTGTACCGATACTTCTTGCCTGTTCCCGCTAGGGCGCAGTCAGAAGCAGGAAGCTCCGCTGTCGTGAAGTGAGTTGTCAAAGCTGTCAAAAACTTTTTCACAAATTTGTATTCCTGTGTTTCTGTCACAAATTGGCGTTGCTTGTGGTGTGAATAGTTTTGACCCAAACTATTCACATTTTAACAATTCACATTTTCGTGTTGTTTATTCGTTGCATACCCAGTATGTGTGAAGGCCTTTATGAAAAGAAGTGTCTCTCTGTCTTGTCTGTGGTTGAAAGTTTAAAGTCTTTTGCACTCGTTGTCACTTGTTGAATTTAAATCTGATATTCTCCATGTTTTAGGTCTACAACATTCATGAGGGAAATATCTACATTAGGGATACACAATATTATCAGAACGTTATAGGTATCAGCCGACATTGGCTCTAAAATTCAATGTTGGATATCAGCCAGCACGCTGATATCAGCTGATATAATAAACAATAAATTAATAGGCTGCTGATTCCTTGATTAAATGCCTAAGACAACGCCGTGTTTCACATGTTCCTCGTGGACAGACGTCATGTTTACTAACTTTGTCACCTGTGAAACCTGCCAAATTTGCCCTGGTTGTGGGTTTTGTTATGATTGTTTCAGGGAAAGCATCAGCCAGTTTTAAGTAGGTTATATCTTACTTGTTTTGTTCAAAAGCAATTGTCATAAATAAGTATGACATGTTTTACATAATGTAAGTTCAAGTATTTTTTCTTCTCTTGCAGAAGGGATGAATATTACATTATTTTATGTTGTGCTTGCATTTGCCGGCAGTCCAACACAGTAAGAGTATGCGTAATAATACTGTATGTAAACTCCACTACAGAAGATACTTGATGATCTCTGCAATTAGGTGTGGGGAAAAAATATACAAATAATATCTGTATCAATTATTGACAAAATAAGTTGTAAAATATGGGTATTTGAGATATTAGCAAAAAATCCAAAATTGTGCATCCATAATCTGCTTCCTTAGCTGCTGAATGTTCCACTATATTCAGAAGTTCATCACTAACTGTCTCCATCTGTTTGCTGCAGAGCAGTTCGTGTACAGTCTTTTACATTTGTGTGCTGCGAAAATAAAACAAGCCATAATAAGCTGCAAGTTTTAGCTAAAAGTCTGAAAAAAACCCCTCAAAACCAGTGATAAATAAATGCCAAATAAACCAAGAAATAAAAAGAGTAACCTAAAACAATCGTCATCATATCTAATTAGCCTAGATGTCAACCCAGCAGCTGCAGGTCAGTAACCTCTCTGCTTCAAACCCCGAAGGACGCACAGTGCAGTCAGATTCATGCTTGTGTTCTGACTTCAATCACGTATTTGTCTCGTCTCAGCCAGAACTTTTTCAGCCTTTAACATTAGAAACATGACCCCCCACCCCGTGACCCCCCACCCCTGACATACGCTCTCATCTCACGCAGGAAAAAACCCCAGAGGCAGCTAATGACCACTTCCTGTTCTTCTGGCAAAAGAAAAATTAGTAGAAAAGGCTGTTTTGCTTTCAAACCCTCCAGTATATGCTGAGCAAAATAAATGTGAAGCAAAACACAAAGTTCACAATAAAGGAAAAAAATCTTACTCACCATCTAATGAGGGCACCACAGTCTTCCTCAGCGCGAGCACCAGCCCCAGATGAGAGCCGAACAGTAAGAAGTCAGTCACCTCAAAGTCAAACTTTCCCAAAGAGCCTCCTTCCAGCATTGTGCTGTTGCTGGAGCGCCGTGATCCGGGCTCCCCGTGGAGAACGCTGGAGTGGAGACTGATCGCACAGGAAACATTCATCCATGTGGCGTTTCTTATAAAAACTATTTACACTTCACGGATTAACTTTGTGACCTTTGTGTCCTTTTCCGTGTCTCACCTGGACAGGAAGGCCTGGTGATGTTTGATGGTGTCCAGCTCGTACGTGGACGAGTCGCTGCGCTTGCGTGGAAGTTGTCTCTTGGGGTCGTCAGGCCCCGTGCAGCGAGGAATGTCAATGTTACTCCGGCTGAGATGTCGGCTTCCTTCAAGGGACGGTGAGGACGGAGAGACACTGTTTATGACGATACCTGGAGAGAGAAGGTCTGTGTCCTGAGAGACACAGATGGAGAAAAAAAAAGAACGCTGTTACGCCTGAAAGGATAAAATGTATCTGTACCACAACACTAGCAGCATTGCTAAACACCAGCTCACACATTTCACAATCTATTGGCTGTTTTGCTTTGAAAGTTGGTTCAAGTATTCATGTCCCCATTAGGATAAACTGTAAAAACACTGCGATCACTTAATTTTCCATGTGATGTCACTATCAGGTAAAAATTTTATTTTGGTTGGTGACCTGCGAAGCTAACAAGCAATGTTAGCATGTACCATATCAAGCAACATTTCCATTACACCTGCTCTGTAAGTACATTAGCATTGTCATTGTGAGCTTGTTAGCGCTCAGATGTTAGCAGGTATCTTAAAGCAACACAACACAGTAGTAAATGTATATGATGACAGTTTTTCATGTTGGAGTGTACTGTTGTGACACTATTAGTGTGGAGTATTTGGTGACATTAGCATGTTAGCATTGTCATAGTAAGCACATTAGTATGTTGCTATTAGCATCATAAGCACCGCTGTGCCTAACTACTGCCTCACAGGGCCGCTAGTAGCACTAAGCTACACTAGAAACAGACGCAATGTTTTTTGTTTTTTCTGACATATTTAACTGCAAAGTGGTAACACTAGTGGTTAACATGATTTTGTGACAAGAGCATGTTAGCATTGTCATGGTAAGCACATTACCACAACACTACCAGAGTTTTGTGGACTAAAAAACTTCACCTGACCTTTCTTTGGCATGAGGGTGAGTTGATACTGACTGAATTTTCGTTTTTGGGTGAATTGTCCCTTTCTTATGTGAGCACATTGGTATGCTGCTATTAGCATTTAGC
>JAPZDX010000011.1:22473732-22486867 GCA_029783625.1 Naso annulatus | reverse complement strand
TGGCAGGCATGTGCAGCCTCGGTTAATTCATGGGGAGAAATATTTATGTTTTAATGACTCATTTATTTTCTTTCCTCTTTCTTAGTTTATGGGATGTGGCTGTTTTGTTTCTCTTGTTTAAAAAGAAAGCTGGGGACAATAAGTATGTTTGTGAAAATTATGATGCTATGTAACATTTGTTGTTCTGTCAATAAATACCAATTAAAAAAAAATTGCGAATGTTATATGCAAGATGTGATGCAGCGACAGCAAATTTCTCTTTGTAAGTTTTGCATGCTGGAAAGATGCATGCACTCTGCATGGGCTGTGCTTAAACAAAAGCTAAATAATATTGAATCTCTAATTAGAGCTTTAAAAAAAAGATTATTGCAGTGGCTGGTGACTGAAGGTGAAAACAGACTCTTAGCTCGTCTGTAATCTGGCTTCTGAGGGGCTCATCTCCTAAAAACCAGTCTCTGTCAGCAGAACTCTGGACACAAAGGCAGGAAGGACGTCCTTCCTCTGTCCTTTCTCTCATTTTTCAGTTCTCAGCCCACAACATGCAGCTTACAGTGAAGTGTCCACTCTTTGATATCAGACAACATAATTTGCTTCCGTTTGTCACCAGACCATCATTTATTATCAGAATGATGAACAACATTTATGAGCATATGATGAGGATCGGGGTTTCATTTATAGGCTCAGATGTGAGTTGCAGTGGTTGATTGGCTCTGCAGCAAGGTAACATTTCGTTTTCCACTAAGGCATTTGATTTTAATAAAGTCACATTGTACTTGTCCTCTGAAATGTCCTTCCCACCAAGCTGTGTTTTTGAACTGATAACAGTGTTACTGGGTAACTACTTACATGTAACGGAATTATGTAATTTAATTACAAAATAAATGTAACAGTAATCTGTTACAGTTACTAAGATAAAAATGTGTAATTATGTTAATGATTACAAAGAGGGTTCCATCGGAATATTTTCTGTAAAAAGCTTCGGCTGTTGGCTGAATAATGTTCATTTTGTTGCTTTGCGTGTTTTTGATGTGCACAATGATTTCTTTTGCCATTTCCAGTCAAGGCGGTTTAGTAAAGTTTGATGCTATTCTGATGCTGTGATTGGTTCTCTTGTTTGAATTTGCAGCGCCCCACATCTGCCACTGCCTGGTTTAAATATTTGAAAATGGTTAACAGCCGAGAACATTTGTCACAATTTTAGAAAAGCAATCAAAAAATAATCAAATGTAATAACTTATATTACTTTGATCAAGTAAGTGAAATAGTTACATTACTTATTACATTTTAAATACAGTAACTAGTAACCTGTAACCTATTATATTTCTAAGGTAACCTTCCAGTGTCAAACAATGCTAATGTGTTTGATGATAAGTGCAGAGATTTCTTATGTAACATAAACTTTGATACTGATGCTCTTATGCTGCTCTAACATCTTTTGTGATACACACAAACGAATTAGAAAATAATTAGAAATGTTCCCATGAACAAAAAGAAAATTGTTGTTGAAGGCCGCGATTTCTGAAGTGGCTTTTGATTTGTTGAAGTTGGGCCCCAGCCTCTTTTGGGGGCCTCGGAAATTTGAGTGAAGATGATGGGAAATGCTAAATAAAATAAGATAAAATAAAAAAAAAATCATACATTACGTCACATCCTGTCTAAGTAAAATGCACAAGTTTGAGGCAGCAAACGTACAGAATGAATACAGTTGCAGGCTATTATTTAACATTTACTGGCACTGCCATTAGGTTTTTCTGCCCCAGCTATAAGTTTATGCTATTTGAGGGGCTTTGAATAGTTGAATCCTTGACAAACATGATGACAGACTAGTAGTGGGCCTACTGGAAACAATCTGCTGAATTTTCATTGAGCTGCAGCACTGCAGACACCATAGCATTAGCTTTAAAGCATTTTTATGGTGTCAAAGTTACCATCAATCATTCAAATGTCTGACATTGTAATAATAGGCTAGCTGTTAAAGGATGGCTTACCATAGGGGCAAAACCACACGAAATTACGGAAGTGAAAGCGACAAACGTACAGGAAAACAGTCACATTGACATCACTACTCATGTTAGTGCAGATCTCGCTGTTGATGTTTACTTTGGGCTTGTAGCAAAACAGTTTGTAGATTTCTTGTTGCCAAAGATTTGTTTCTTTTTCTTTTGTTCAGCTGTTGAAGAAGCCAGACTTCTTTATCTTTTAAATTGAGACCGTCACAGCTACCCGGTCCTCCTCTTAATCATCCCAAACAAACATCCATTGATGCTTCTGCAAACGTTAAACAAAACACTTCCTGCGCTGCTTCAGGTTTTTCTTCCTGGGAATATCATAACTGGCACGCAGTGCTTGGAACAGCAAATATCAAAACGGTCATTACATGGCTGAATCACTATATGGTATCTAAAGCAAAACAGACATTTATACTAAGGAAGTTGATGACCTGTTTTCAGCCAGCAGTTTACTGTAATTGCAGTAAGACTGGTGCATGGCGAAGGAAATGTAGAGCCTGGTCTCTTGAAAATTGTGCTGCGTTAGCAACATTGGAGCTTTCCTCTCCTGTTGGGACTCTTCTTTCCCCTCACCCCTACATTGTATGCGTCCATAATGTTTAGATTAATAAGCTTTTTAATTTGAAGTCAGTTACTACTGTTGACCCACAGTGTTGGCAGTGAAAGGTGGAATATAGGCTGTTTGTGGTTTGCCGGTCAACAGTGTTTAAGGCAATTTTTGTTACAAATGCAGAGCGACAAGAAACAAGCCTTTGCTGTTTCCCAGCCACTTAAAGCTGCAGTTGGTAAGTGTTGTTAACGAGCTAACAAGCTAATGTTAGCTGTAGCATGAACAACTCTGCTGCACCGGTTTGCTCCGACTTGCGTTTTATTTCTTCTGCGTAGCTCTCTCTTTTAAGTCCAGTTTGAACCGAGATGAAATGGTCGCAGGGAAAGTTTCAGCATAAACTGTAAACTGTTTCAGCTTGAGACTGAGTCGACAGACGGTGTCGCTTGCAGTTGCTCTGTTGTCGGCAGGGAGGAGTCAGAGCGTAAGGCGAGAATGCTAATCAGCTCGTACCGATGTCACCTGTTGCTAAGAAGCTCAGAACAGACTGGCCAATCAGGACAGGGAGTGAAGAAAGCATCACTGATTGGGCAAAGAGCTCGGGAGTGATAGGATTTTTACCAATCCTGTATACAGAGGCACAGGAGAACACAGAGATCTCACGATACTCTCGAACTATGTCACTCACCAATAGCTGTCTATGGGTATTATGACATGTTTTTCCGACTAGAGCTCAAAATACATTATTGATGTTTACCCCAAAGTTTCCAGCAGCTCTAAATATATGCTGTTTTGAAAATCTGAACCTGTTAAACCTAAAATTGGACCCATTTTGGACATTTCCTCATGTTCCCACGAAGTTGAAATTGATGTTTAAAGTTTCTTTTGACAACTTCAAGTATCACCATCTTGATCACTGAAGACCCAGAGATGCCATGTGGTGCCAAGTTCCCTGTATCCTAACATTGGTTCACAAACCTTTGATCAAGAAGTAAACTACACAAATCATTTTGGACCTGATAATAAAAAAAAACCCCAAACATAGGCTAATTAATTCACACTAATAATAATTTTTGATGGGAGGAAAAGCACTACTTTTATTCAGCACCTTTTGAAAAACTCTGGCCTATTTTTTTTTCCTTTTTTTCAACCCGTATTTCCTTTAAGTCTATTTATCACACATGACTTGTGTTATGTCACCTTTAGGCCTGTACCTGTCTCACCTAACACTGGCCCCCCAAAAAAAGTTGTTGCGAAGGTATTCATAGTGTTATGTTAAAGATTTGAATTTTCATTGAAAATTATATTGCTAAATGTTGATGACTCATCATGCACTTGGAACACAATAGGCCAGACATATTTGGCATCCAATAACTGCCTCGAAAACACGAGTTTACAACCTAGAGGCCTTCAAAAAACACAACATAGCCTATCTTTATTCACCAATTTTGGCAAAACTGGATCTCAGGGTTTTTTTTTAATGGAGAAAATACTCTCTGGTTTTACCTGATGATCTCTGGCTGCTCTCCCTCAACCCAACTTACTAACCTGCCCTTCGCAGCTTAGCTTGGTTAGCCACGCTGCTAATGGTATCTAATTCTGACTGTGGGTTCATCTTACAGTAAGCACCCATTTGATTTGCTGCCTAAATAAATAAATAAAATGTAAAGA
Organism: Naso annulatus; assembly: GCA_029783625.1. Classification (NCBI taxonomy): domain Eukaryota; kingdom Metazoa; phylum Chordata; class Actinopteri; order Acanthuriformes; family Acanthuridae; genus Naso; species Naso annulatus. The sequence goes on along the minus strand of JAPZDX010000011.1, from coordinate 22,482,640 downwards.
ATAAAATTAATGATTATAGGCCTAATTGATTTAATGGGACCCCCACAGTGAGGGCACATGAGCTTGTGACATCAAATTTCTTAAACATCACTGCTAAAACCTGAAAAACCAGAAAGCTGGTGTATCAAAAAACCGATAATATGTCCGATGAAATCATCTGTTTTCTTATGTCACAGCGTGTTTCCGTGACCCACTTTCCTCTATCTTCATGTGACCGCCGGTGAGATCTTCCTTCCCGCGAACAGCCCGCCTCCCTCAGCTGAGGTCTGCAGTGAGCTGGCTGGGCCGGCCAGTGAAGGGTTAAACTGGGAGTTTGCAGCAGTCTCTCCTTTCTGTCCACGACATTCAGCGGAAAACATCTGACTCCTGCTCGTTTGCGGAGCTCTGTTTGGCTTCTTACTCATTTTGTGCCGGAGCCGCGGAGGCGACACGGGGAGGAAAAAAAAAATCGGCGTTTCTCCGGCGGGATTTCACACAGGTAGGTGACCGTGTGGGTAACATTTTCCATCCATGCATTAATTAACTCTCCACCGCAGGACCACAGGTAGCTGAACCGTTTTACAGTCGTTTAAATAATTGAGTTCGCCTAAAAGCCCTGATAGTGTTTACATGTAGGTTTGTGCGTAAAACAAACATTATGTTTAGTCATTTTTTCATAAACTGTAGCAAAGGCATGTGAATTCAGATGGTAAAACTTTCAGCATTTAGTGTCGTCATTTGTGACTCATTTAGTGGTAATTTTCCGTCAAAACTGTTGCAATAACAGACTATATAGCGCACTTTTCTTCCTCTAAGTTTTATTTTTTTGAGCACAAAATATGAACGAGCATCTGCTTTAATCGTTTGACGCAAGTTTTTCAGTGTTTGCAATCTTTTCTGCACAAACTTTATCCCTGTGTCGGTGCAAAACAACTTTTTTATTTCCTCAGAAAGTGTTTGCATGCCCTTTGTGTTCACAGTGGGCCTGTGGTATTTCACCATCTCATTCACTTGCAGACTGAGTCATTCCCCCTGATTTCCTCCAGATGTGCACTAGTTTACGTTTCCTGATGGCCCAGGATTGTGACATTTCTGCTCTTTCGCTGCAGTTATTCTGCTGACAAATATGAATCCACACTTGTCCTCTTCTGTGACTAAGTGTTGCTTGTGTTTGTGACACTGGATGCTGTGAAAAGCCGCCGATTTTGCCTCTCCTTCATCTGGTAGCAGCGACTTCCTTCTGTTGTTAAAATGTAAACCCGAACAGCTGACATTTCACCCTTTTTATTAGCCTTTCCATCCAGCTAGTGGGACTCTGACACCACTGTGAGTTCCTGGAGGAGTGCGGTCATGTGCCAGTCTTGTGTAAAAGTGAGCATCAACAAGTGTTTATGGTTAATGTCTTGTTTTTTTATGCTTCTTTGCGCGGCGATAGGAACGGCATGTGTGTCTGTGTGCCTTGCAGGAATTCAGATGTCAGCACAGAGAGTCAAACATACAAGGGCTTTCCCTGTTTGTTCCCTTCACTGTAAAACTGTCAGAAGTGGACAAAATTAAGGTTTTATTGTTTTACAGCTGTCCTGTAATGCATCTGACTTAGCTTTTTTATTGGAAAAGCTGTTTTAATGCCGTCATGGTGAGAAAAGTCTGGTGTTTTCTCTCTGGTGTTTTCTCTCTGCATGAGCTTCTTGGGTGAGACTTAAATTTGATCAGTGTTTACTCCTGGAGAGATAACAGCTGGCACAAACCTGGAACACACTCACTGAACTTTAGTGTTGCCATCTGTAATCTAATCTTCAATGGCTTCCACTTCCTTAATGAACCAAACAAATTACCCCCCCTCATTGATTTCATTGTAAACAACACATCCGAACCGGACTGCGATCGGGCATTTGCATTTGCATGATCACACAGGTGCACGGGGATTGCCATCCCCTGAGACTCTTCATCCCGATTCCACATCGTCATCAAGACTCAAATTACCGTTTGCAGTCGCTCAGATGGGCATCACGAGATCTTTTGCTTTGCTAGCGTAAGATTAACCTCAGGTAATTGCTCAACCTTTGCCCACTTTCAACCTTTGGTCTTAGCTACAGGATTCACAGCCTCTTTACACTGGTATTCCAGCCAGTGCAGCGTCTTGAACTGGTCCTAAAGGTATGTACGTCCCGCACAGAGCCAAGTTTGGGTTGGTTGTATTCCAGTGGTTTTGCAGAGCAGGAGGACTTTCTGGCTTTTTTTTTTTTGGTCTGTCTGAATGCATGCATTGTTACCACTTTTCTGCTGCGATTGTTTGATTTATTGAGTGACTTAAATTGGTGGCATTGATGAATTCCCGTGAAATAAGTTTATTATACTTACATACACTCCAGTGTGGTGTTGTTTTTGTGTCATGTGACGTGGCCTTGGGTTCCCTGTACAGTAAATGCAGAGGTATTCGTGACTAACGTCCAGTATGTTGACAGACAAATTGATGATGAGATTTTTTTTTGTGATAATGATGTGCAGATGCGCCGGAATAGCAGCTTGCTTCTGAGTCGCAGCTCACTGATTTTGGACGGGAGTTTTATGGATCTGGCAAATCACATGATGTGACACTGACAGCATGAGTACAAAATGTGATTTTCTCTGTCCATCTGTGCTGTTACATTGATGACGATCCTCCCTGAGAGGAGTTCAATGACAGGAAGAGAGCAGGTTTAAGAGGTGCAGGACCTTTAAGCTAATTTGCTCCTTTACAATGCTGAACAACTGACGCAGCGCATGTAAAGCTGTTTGTCTTCTTGTTCTTATGAGCCTCATGTTTTATGGGTCATGTGTCCTCTTGTGCTTTCTGTCAGCAGAGCGTTTCTATAGTGGTAAATGATTGTTGAGGAGCAAAAATCTTTTTAGCAGTCACTTGCAAAACCGTTCTAACAGTAACTAAATATACTAGTTGAAGCCCTTGTTTGCAGTTTCACCAGGAAACCTTCCATCTTCTTCTCCTTTTTCTTCTCTTTCCCCACACGCACTGTGTCACTTCACTTTTTCTGCTCCAGACAAATAATAAGAAAAGCATGTGTGGGTGTTAAGAGTCATCTGTTTGCCTGACCTCGCTGCCCCTGAACACGGAGCTGCCGTCTGCTTTACTCCCAAACGTCCGCTTGACAGTGAGGCTCGCTCCGCGCCATGTCTGCAGAGGTGGAGAACAGCACACCTGTCCCCGCCGACCCCAGCGTCCCGCCCGCAGCCTCGACCACCCTCACCCCTCCCACCTCACCTTCCACATCCAAGGTCCCTTTCAGGAAAGAGAAGAAGAAAGGTAGGTGTTGGGAGATGCAGAGGTTGTTTTAGTACCATGTTGAAGACACTGGATTGAATTTTTAAGATTTTCTTATCTAGTCTCGGAGAAGTCATAGTTTTCCTGTTTTGTTTTGTTTTGTTTTTTTTCCCCAGTCCCAGAGAAGACAGATGAGTACCTGCTGGGCAGGTTTCATGGGGACGGCGTGAGGTACAAGGCCAAGCTTATTGGCATCGATGATGTCCCAGAGGCCAGAGGAGACAAAATGTGTCAGGACTCCATGATGAAACTTAAGGTGCAGCATGCAGGCTTGAATTGTGCCCTGCTAGCTTTGTAACTCATGAACTACGTGAAGGAATTTAAAGTTGGTATCACTGATTTTTAAGTAATACTTCATCTGTGATGTGTGTACTGTGGGCACATTTACAGGTACATCAACAGCATCAGCAGCCTGTCAAAGGAATTAGGACTAATATTGGCCTGTCGCAGATATATCAGTATCGGGATATTTGTTCTCAATTATGCGTTTATATTACAACTGTTTTCAAGGCCGGAAAAAATGCTTGGACGAGTTATTTAAAATGGTGCAATCACGCAGTTTGCCCAGCAGAGGGCGGTCCATTATTTAATAACTAAAAAGGGAAGTGTTTTCTGTTCCTGCACAGATGAATATTTTCTCGCCGCCCAATATTGGTTTTGGTACTGGTCCCAACAATCCCATATCAGTCGGGCCCTAGAAAGAATGCATGTTTGCTTTGGATGTGTCCTTAACAGGAGACGCCAGTGTGCCTGAAATGTAGAGCTTTGAATTATTTTCATGTTTTGTTTACTCACAAAAAAAGAAAAACAGAATAGTATGCATTATTTTTATTTAATACCAGGGTATGGCGGTAGCTGCTCGGTCCCAGGGCAAACACAAGCAGAGGATCTGGGTCAACATTTCCATGTCGGGCATCAAGATCATTGATGAGAGATCAGGAGTGAGTTCTGCCATTTCCTGTCAATTGCTGTCACATCACACTGTGATGCTCGTTCAATTTAGCTTGACCTGCTAACAAAACATCATGTCTGTGCAACTCAGGTGATTGAACATGAGCATGTGGTGAATAAGATCTCCTTCATCGCCAGAGATGTGACAGATAATAGGGCGTTTGGGTATGTGTGCGGAGCAGAAGGGCAGCATCAGTTCTTCGCCATAAAAACTGCAAACCAGGTAAGACTCGCTCACACATTCACGCTCTGTCACAGCGCGGACAGGCTGGATACGAAGACCAGCGATGACTCTCTTTGTCACTGTGCAGGCAGAGCCGCTCGTCATCGATCTGAAAGATTTGTTCCAGGTCATCTTCAACATGAGGAAGAAAGAGATGGAGGCTTCACAGAAGGTAAGTGGTTGGAGGCAGTTGGCTGCAGACTGGAATAAGTGAAAACACCACTTTCCTCACAGAGAAGCACTTTAGTGTGGTCATGTGGGAGGTTTGACAGGGTGTGTGCACCTCCTGCGTGTCAACACTGCCTCTCTGTGTTTTTCCAGTGAATCACATCGGCAGAGCTGCCTCTGAAATGATGCAAAATGACACATGCCTGAGTGAATTAGGAAAACAAGTATGATTATTAACAGTCTGCCTCTGGTTGCAGGTTGAAAATGGCAACCCTGTAGTTGAGGTAAGCTCTTGGAATGACTTTTTTCTCTACAAACAGTCCGTCTGACTCCTTCTTCTGACCTTCCCCCTTTTTTTTTTACGTTGTTTTCAGAATGGAAGTGATGCCTTGCTAAGTGTGGACGGTGCAGTAAAAACTGCCCAAGTAAGAACTCCTGCTCTGTTGTGTTTGCAGCACGACATTAATTGCGTTGATTTATAGTGGCTGAGTAAATACAGTGTATGCCTGTTTCTTTTTGACATCCAGCCAGTGGAGCAGCTTGACCTTTTTGGAGACATGTCAACCCCTCCAGACATCCGGGCTCCAAATGTAAGTGTGGTGCCATCATGTAAAATGTTCCCTTTATGAGGGCATCATAGTGGAATTAGAATTATAGCTGGGTATTTGGAGGTTTTTTTTTCCAATATTTTTCTCTAAAAAGTGCTTTCACAGCATTATAGTTCCATCCATGCTGCCTCTTGATTTGATTTATTGTATTTATAAAAAACAAAAAAACAAAAATGGCTCCCCTGAATAATCTCCCACCTCTCATTCCATGTGTGTGAGCTCAATTCTGAAGAGGTCACCATTTTTATGTGCTTGATTATCGGATTTTAAATGTAATAAACTACATATATTTAGACTTTAATCAAAATGATCTCTTAAGAATCGAATTCATGCTTCATTGTACCAATCATTGTTGTTCATCAAACCTGTAAAGCTGCTACTAGTAGAATCTATGACTGAGACATTAGTGTTGGCTTTGGCGACACCTGGAGGCTCACACTGGTAGTGTTTTACACATTGCTGTGATGATTGCAGAGATATTAAAATGTGAGAATTAGTTAGGACCTTTATTTTTCAGTTTGGAAGAGATGAACTCCAAACTATGAAACTTAATCTTTTGAGTCAAATATTCCACAGGTAGCAGCTTTAAATTCTCATGCCTTTCCACGCCATGTGATTCATTTTTCATTTTGTTAACACGTTTTTCCTCCTCTGCAGAGCTGATTCATGAATCTATTTTTGTTTCTCTCCCACTGTCCCTCTCGTGTTAACCAGGACTCTAATGACATTCTCTTGTTGGACTTTTCCGCTGAAGTTGACAGCAATCAGAATTGCATAAAGGGAAACTCCTTTGTAACTTCCTGTGCTCCCCAGACAGAGAATCCCTTTTCCTCAACATTTGGCTACTTTCCAACCCCAGACACCGACCCTTTCAGAGATGACCCCCTTTCTAAATCACCCGAAAATTTACCCATCTCCCTAAACAGCACTGCTGGCAGCACTAGTAAGACATTTATTAACGGTGGTTTGAATGGAGACTCAGAAAACCTCAGTCAGCAGATAAATGGGTTATCTAGTAAGACCATGATCCTCGCTCTCAGTAACGGACAGTGGCCACTAGGGGGCCAAATAACTCAGGGCCGCACAACTGCCATAATGGATGGGAATGAATCTGGACTGGTTCTCTCAACCAAAAACCCATTTTTTGACTCATCTTTGAAAACCGACCCAGCCTCTAACGGCATTACTCAGCACCCACAACCCCCAGTGACTCCTAGCAAGGATTCAGTAGTCATAAATCCGCCCCCGCAGAGCTCTAAGGCTGGACGCGGTCGACGGAGTGCAAAGGTGAAATTCCTAGCTGGACGAATAACGGTAGAGTTGCATGTGTGATGCCTGAAAATGGGTTATATGCACATTTTTGTTTGCTAACACCTCCCTTTCTGAGCATTTGGGTTATGCACAGGACATGCCAAAGGATGCATTTGGTTAAGATAAGATGCAAAGCCTGTAATTAAGGATTGCAGTTAAGGACTTGCTGTTTGGATTCCTTCTGTGTTTATGCATGCACCGCTGGTCACATCTTTCCCTATCTAGCTCGAGTGAATGACACTTTGACTTCCCTGCTGAATTAGCTGTACCCTTTGTCTCATCTTCTCTTAATCTGTTTTCTAACATTAATGCTTCAGTGATAAAAGCACGGGTAAGTGGCAAAGCATGCATATGTATCAGTGCTCTGGCAGATACTGTAGTATTTATTCACTTCTGTTTATGAAAGTTAGGTTAGTCTTAATTTATTAGTTAAAATGTATTCATGTCGACCTGGTGCGACTATACTACATATTTTTGCTTTATTTTTTTGTGAATAGTCCACAGCAAGTGACCTGTTTGGGGCAGAGCTGTTCGGCGCTCCTGCTCCTTCTGAAGGTTCATCTGCTTCAGGTGACCTTTTCAACAGTACACCTGCCAACTCCACTCCCTCCTCCATAACTGCTCTGGGTAATACAGAAGAGGGGAATTTGTGTCTTATTCAAATATCAAGATCGTGTTTATTCTTTACCTTTAATGCTCGTTTCATATTCCTTTTTTTTTATATTCAGGGGATCTTCAGTTGGGTCCTTCAGCCACCGCAAGCATCCCTGCTGCAGGCATGTGGGGAGCCTCCACCGCTGCACCCTCCATGTTCCCCATGCCAGGAGCAGTAGCTCCAGGTCCTGGGCTCAGCTTCCCACAGCCAACCGCCTTTGGTGGTCCACCCATGCCAGCCGCAGCCTGGGGCCAGCCGATGCTATCTCAGTATAGTGCCCCGCCTTTATCCCCACCCCACATCTTCCCCGCAAGTGGTGGTCAAGGCTGGGGTCAGCCCGCTGCAACCAATCCTTTCCATACTGGTGCATCAGGTCCAGCACGCCCCCCTCCTAGGCCACCTGCCAAGGAGGCCCCTGTAAGGGTAGAGAACAGTGCCTTCACAGCTTTGGACCCCCTAGGTGATAAAGAGAAGAAAACAGGAAAGGACATGTTCAAGGACTTCAAGCTTGCCAAACCTCCTGCCATCCCAGCGAGAAAAGGGGAGCTAGAGTCCAGCTCTGGCCCCAGCAGCAACCAAACCGGAGCATTTGATCAGTACTTTACCAGTAAAGTGGGCGTGCTTCAGGATGCTGCAGATCACGATGACTTTGATATCAAGCAAATGGCAACAGCTGTTAATGGTAAAGCAGTCGCGGCCAGGCACTGCGGTGCATGTGGTGAAAATTCCCAAAATCAAGATTTGTCTTTAATTGTGTCCTCTGTCGTCATGTGCCTGTTTAGATGCTCCCAAAGCAGCTCCTGCTCCAGCTGCAGCTCCGGCCGCCATCCCCGGCCTCCTCGATGCCGCCTTCTCCTCCGCTCCCGTCGCCAACAGTCAGGACATTTTTGATGAAGCATTCGGAGCTCCAGATTCCAGTCCGTTTGGAGTGCTGCCTGTTTCTATGGTACGGAAATTCACACAGGCAAATAATTTTACCACATATACTTTTGCAGTGAGTGTTTTTAATTTTGACCTTTTTCTTGAATCTCACAGCAGACGGCTACTGTCACTCAGACTTCTGGTTCAACAGATGCTTTCGGGGATCCCTTTGGAAATCCCTTTGCCTGACCAAGACTTTTCCCCATAAGAAAGTATGTTAGTATTTATTTATTCCTTAACTTAATTCATCCGCACAGAATGAGCATGATGTTGACTTTTTTCTCTTCTCTCTGCCCTCACAGTTGAAATGAAGTGAAAGGAGCAAATAAAGATCTTCACATCACATTAAAAAACATCTTTGGGACGAGCTGCTGCAGCGAGCGCAAGACAATCCAAATGATGAACTCTTCTAACTCCTGTCCTTGACCCTCATCTTCCTTTACACCTTGACCTCTGATGTTGTTTTTTTCTGTCCAATCAGTAGTTCTCTTTATTTCTAAAGACCACTGATCTAAGAAGTAAATGTTATGTCATGATCTGCTGAGGAAAGAAATGCAGTGTGTGAAAGACGGCCCGTCCAAAGAGGTTCATTGCAGATGCTGTTTGTGTTAAAGAAATAAAATAATTCATTCGTAATGCTTCAAGTTGTCGACAGTTCTTTCACCTTCCTCAGACTGACTTAGTGAATCGACAGTTTGCAGTTGACTGGAGGTTCAAGTGTCAGAAAATAAAACCTTTAATGATTCTTGAAATGTCATGAAAGGACAGAATTC
>JAPZDX010000011.1:22428999-22445560 GCA_029783625.1 Naso annulatus | reverse complement strand
GTGGCTTGCAATAAGACTGCTAAAACAGTATCGTGTGTAGGAGGCTTGATGTTAACGCTTGTTGCTTTCATAGCCACAATTGCTGTTTAGCAAGGGGCACAGTCCGTGATTGGCTGGTTACGTTGTCAGCTACAGTGCAGTCCCTGATTGGCTGTACGTATATTGATTTTTTGAAATTGTTTCCAGTTCAGAGTGATCAGCAGAGCATTACAAAAATGTTGAGCTCACTGAACCAGGATGGTTTTAACCAGGCTGAAGTTCTACAGGTCTTGTTAATGTGTCTGTGCTACTGTTGAATTCTCCATCCCACTGTGTCTCTGTCCTGTCAGAGGGGTTACCCTCCCATTGTGTTGCCTGCATGTTCTCAGTGAGCCCTTGGAACTAAGGTAGTGGGTGACAGCATGAAAGCAGATATTGTCTGTTTTCTTAAACAGTGCTGACTTGCAATTTGTAAGTCCCTGAAACACAAATACCACAAAAGTAATTGACTGCAAACATTCTGCATAATCACTCCAAGAGTTGAGCTGCGCATGCACAGAACAATAGCTGTAAAACTCATTTGCTTCTACCTCAGGCCAACAACGTAACCACCCTTTTTTGGAATCCTTTCCAAATGTCCACCATGACTTGCAAGATTAGTTGTTTGTTGTGATAGCCCAATGAGACTAAATAGGACACACTACTGACTCCAAGGCAGGAAAACAGGCAAAAACTTAAGAACAGGTGAACAAAACTGTCCCTCGCAGTGGAATGTGTTGAGTGAAAAAGCAAATGCTTGACATCATCCTGTAGATAAGAATCTGGATTTTTAAATGCTTGTTAAATAGGTCAGCAGACAAAATATGTAAACCAACGCGACAAATGAGCTGTGAGAAATGATATATTTGCATAATGTGACAGTTGGAGATTTCATTTAGTATTGTACACTAATGTTAGTCTGTTTCACATGAGCAGAAGTGTGAAGTGATAACTGCTCAGTGAAATCACATCAGAATTACCATTGAATTACTATGGGAAGTTTATTTTTTCATATTGTAGAGCTCTTATCAGCATGTAAGCATAAAATATTTCGGCAGAAATTTAATCAAATCATTCCTGACAATTACAAAAGCATAAACAACTGGTGACATAGCTGACAAACTATTCATGCACCTATTGAGGTCACCTGGTGACATAACATGTGACTTCACAGCTCTGCAAGACAAACACCTTTTAGCCTCAAACACATAAAGGTCCTCTCATACAAGCTTTGTAATCAAACACTGAGCGCTTTCCAGATAATTTGACTCCTTTGAATGGCAAACTGTCAAGGTTACAGGTTTAAATCTGCACATAATGCACCTGGGTGCCAAATGCTACAGATATTTTTCAGGAGTGTCATGGTTTGTGTACAGAGAAAGGCCAGAGACTGGTCAAATGACGCCTTGGAGAACAGGTTATACTAGAGAGGGATAGTTGATTTATGTGAGGTAAGAAGCTAAATAAGGTCTGTGTTGACAATGCTGGCTTTGTAGAACTCTGAGCGCTGCATTGGTGAATGTTCTTCCGATAATGACTCAGACCTTTCTTTGTGTTGCATGTTGCAATTTGTCGAACACCAATTGGATTGTAGTGAGATGGCTAACTGTTATTTTTCACGTTTGTTAAAATTTAAAAAAAAAGAGAGAGAGAGAGAGAGATGAAGATACTCACTCTTACTTTTCGAGATTTGCCTGAATTTTATTTATTTATTTATTTATTTCAAATGTGAAAGTATTCTGCAGGGATAAAAAATATTGAAGACATTCTTGGATTGTGAAATTATTTCTGTGAATGTTTAAGAGTGTGCGGGGTATTCATGCTTTATTGTAAACTTGAACTCAAATGTAAAAAGTAAAATGCATTTCCATCTGCCTTACTGGTAAAATGATGTGTTGTGTTTTGTCATTTGATCTCGCAAATAATTTATGTGCATGTTCTGGTAAGGGAGGGACTGTATCCTCATACCAATCATCGCTAGATAAGAAATTGAGAAACAAGTTTGAACAGATAGGTGCATGAAGAGTTTTAACAGTCAGAAGAAGAGTGTGATGTGTGCTTTTTCATATGGGGTGTTATTGCGGTGTGTTTGTGTGTGTTTGTGTGTGTGTGTGCGTGTGTGAGTCAAATGGAAAAAATTTCCATCTCGATGCATCTGTTGTGCCTTGTTGATTTTCACAGACAGATACCTAAACTATAATAGATGGGAGGTGATAAAGTAAGCATTATTTGATACCATTTAAGAGCACAAACCTCTTTCTTTTTAACATTCTACCGCAGTGTTCTTTTGTTGTTTTTTACAGTTATTGATGACCCTGCCACAGGTGCACTGGAGGGGTGAGGACCGGTCCCTATTCTGTTCTATTTGTGGTTACTACACCTGGTCAAGGAAATGGACATGGACATGATAAATGGTGCTATTTCAAAACTTGCAGAGGACACATCCTTCCATACATTGCTCTACCTCTCCTCCATGAATCAGAACTGTTTACGCACCAGTAATATTAGCAGAAAAGAAGAAAGAAAAGTGAGGAGCGTGAACCTGAAAACCCAACCCGAAGCCAGCTATTAAATGCAAACCATTTCACGGTAGCATTGTGAAGCAGAATTGTCAATTTTGTTCCTCTTTTCTCTTCTTCTAATTCTGTTGAGCCTTAAGCAGTTTCAGAGTATAAAAGCTGAGGTAGGCAATTTATTTTTGGCCTCATTGGGTGAAATTTCCAAAATAACCGCTCTACATGTTGTAATTCAGGTGGTCTGAAAGATCACTAGACTTCTGCACCTCTCCCTGGCTCTGTATTCAGATTTAAAAGATAAAAACCGTGAGGGGCACTTTCGGCCAATCACGGCTCATTTTAGAGAGCGCTTATTCCTGTTTGCTGCTTTGCAAAGGTAGATGTACATTCACGTCCCACGTGAGTAAAAGCCTGGTACAACGAAGGACAACTGAGGAGGAAAAGTTGCTCTTCGAGCTTTAGCAACATCTGCAAACACGAAAAAGCAACCCAAAAAAAGGAAGAATGACGCATCAAGATGATCATCTTAAAGAGAAAGCGGCAACAAATGAGATAAACGTGAGCCAGGTGAAGGGCGGGGCGGAGCTTAGGAGAAAAAGCAGCAAGGGGAGGGGAGGGGAGTTGCCTCCCTAGAAATCTCGTGATACAGCTAGCTTGTTGGAAGACGTCTATAAGCAGAGCTCATCGATAAGGACTGCATGGTGCGAGTAAAATGACACATATGGCTGGCAAATCTAGCAGAGGTACCTAAGAAGAATGCCATCCCGCTTCATCTCTGCTGAAAGGTTCACATGCTCAGGAACGAGCGGGCTCTCATGTGAAAATGCCAGTGGACAATTATGTTTATGAGCTGAGCAAAAGCATCTATTTTAATTACACGTGGGACAGAAGTTTGGTTGGTTGGTATTAGTAGATGTGGTTGAAACTTCAAATATGTATCGCAGTTTACCAAACGTTTGAGATCAAGGTGGTGAATTTTTTTTAAGGCGTATAAATTTTGAAGAAGTTGAACCCTGCAGCAACAAAGAGGAAACTTTTGTGCCTTAAATGTGTTGCTTTTTTGAGTTTCAAGTTCGTGATAAAACCTCGTCCATGAAAAAATAAATGAATAAAATTTTAAAAATGAAAAAAATCTGCCGGGACAAATGAGACAAAATGCTTAAATACAAGTAATTTTTATTTTCTGATGCTTTGGAAAGCTTATTCACTCAAAAAATTAATTTAACATGTCTGTATTTTCAATTATGATCAATTACGCTGTCACATCCTGTGACAGCAGGCTTTCTCCTCATACTGAAACCACAGAAGCAGTTCAGCCTGATTTCACCTGTCTGCTGATTCACGAGGCAAACAGTCTCAGATGATAACCTGATTTAACGTTACAGCACCCAATGGAATCAGTGAGTTCTTGTCTTGTGACTGTGCCTTCTGGAAGCCATTCAGACTTGATAAAGTAACCTCCTGAGGTTTTGGCTGACACATGCACACACACACACGCAGCTCCCTCTCTGTAAGTAAAGCGGGATAAAGCAATTAAAAGTAAATCATTGACTTTTAACAACTTGATGTTCTGTGCTCCTCTCAATCTGCGGTCAGTAGGATGATGACAGTGAAACGTCAAGCCAACTTTCAGCCCAATAAACTGGTAAAATATAACTCAGTGCATTTACTCAGGTACTGTCCTACAAATTTTAGACATTTAGTAAGTAAGTAAGCCTGTAGAGGATGGAGGCCCATAGGCCAGGAGCCTAGTGCGGCAGCTTGGTGTACAAGCACAGCCCCTGAACATGATGCTAGCATGTTGGAGAAACCTTCCTTCAATCTAACCCTCGGTGCTGAGTGCCAAGCAGGGAGGCATCAGGTACCTTTTTTATAGTATTTGGAATGATTCGGCCAGGGATCACACCCCGACCTCCCAATCTCACGACTTACACTCTAATCACAAGGCCACTGGGCTGGTGCCACAAATTTGAGGCAGCCTACTTAAAATGACAAGTCAGTTAACTGACAGAAAATTAATTACTATGTTGTATTCGTTTCTGTCATCTTTTAGGCAAAAACTTTCAGTGGTTGCGACTAAGAATTAGCTGGCCTTCCTGTTAATTGTTTTAATTACTAAATAAGAAAATAAGAAAAAATACAAATAAATCATAAATATAAAGGCAAACAAGTTGACAAGGTTTGAACACTTTATATAATGCATTATGAACATACTTGTAATGCGTTATAATGCACCTATAGTGCCATATAATCATAGTTATAAGTAGGCTGTTATAAGGCTGTTCATTGTGTGTTATATATGTTCGTAATGTGTTATAATGTATCATAGAGACAGACCTTACAGAAAGTGATACCAGTCATTTTTACTGTGTCTCATTTATTCAGATTTGCTGAAAACTCCGTAAAGACATACTGCACTTGATATAAAGTGCTACAGGAAAGTTCAGATAATATCACTCAGTTGAAGAACCTGTATTGAGTCAATAATTCAAGTCTTATTGTGTCTAATGATGTTAAAGAGTATTTTATATGATAACCCCCTTTAGGAGCATGAATTCCAGCTCAATGTCTGAATATATCTGCTTTGCAATTAATATTTGCATGTGAGCAGCATGATGTGAAAAGAATTGTGCCTGCCAAGACAATGAACCATAACAGTTATGTAAAGGACTTTTGAATTGATGAGCAATTTTGAGTAAATAATCATTGTCTGAAGTTACTGTAAAGGGAGTGTGAGTTCTAATTCTGTTGTTGTCACACCTGAAAATTCCACATTGAATCAATTATAGCAATGACAATAATATGACATAACACATTATGCATGTGGGAGTCAGGCATGTTGTTATAACAAAAATATTAAAAACAAAGCTTATGCAAGCACAGCTGGCTAACCTGCTTTTGATGTCACTGATTTTCTGGTTCTTATGCTTAAACTGATGTTTATTTGCATGAAATATTCATGAGGGCCAAATGGCATATTTCAGATTGGAATATAAAGGATTAGAAGGGAAGTCGCACATGTACGCAGGAAACTAAACATGAAAGCTCACGGGAAGCTATAAATATGATATAATAATGTTTGCTGGACATTTAATTAGTGAAGAAACAGATGTTTGACAATAATTGCTGCGCCTCCTCCTCCTGATTATTCCCTGAAGCTGCCACCTCCACACAAGTTATAGTTTTTCTCCTGTAAGATGGTGTTAAAATGTAGTAATGGTTTATAGATAACAAAAGATAGATAAACTTGATCGAAAATAATGCATAGATTAAATGGATCAATGTGAAAGTATAGTACTTTGAGCTGAAAACCCAATCACCAAAAGAGTCAGACATGTATTATTTTTCAGTTGAATTTATTTAGATTTACATTGTAATTAGATTTAAAGTACAGGTACAAAACAAGAAATATTACTGTACAGAAAAATTTGAAAGGTAGAATGCACATTTTCCGTAAATCAAGCTCAATCAAAGTATGATTTGCTCATTTGACACTTTAAAAAAATACTTTTAATCATACACGAAACAAACCTGTAATAAGACTTTTCATATGAGAGCAATGCAATGTGCGGCAGCTTTATTGTGGTGTTGGAGTTGCATTCTGCAATCTGACCTGATCTTCACGATGAGCTTGAGATGATTTTCTTCAGCTTCATTACCTCCTCGGTGGTGAGGTGCAACACGGAAGCGGAGCTGGAATTCATCATCAGCACAGCCGAGGGAAACATGTCTGACTTCTCCTTCCCTCCCTGGACTGTGTCTTCATTAAGGGATTTAGAGGCGGCAAAGTTTCGCTGAACTGTTAGAGGATTAGAGTCAGTTTTTGCTTGCATGGAGGGATCCTGGGTCTCAGGGTTGTATGCATCCCAGCACTTTTGGAGTTTGGAGCTGTATGGCTCATAAATATCCTGCTTATCAAACGAATAGACGTCCCGGCTGGCTGTATTTTTCAGAATGCCACCTGAGGGCAGAGGCTTATAGCTGGTGAAAGGAGTTTTGCTGGTGTTGTACTGACTGCTTGTTGTCTGGGTGGTCGGCGTTGGACTTGGCAAATTTTTCTGCCTCAACCTGAGATCCTCAGCGACTGAGCTCTGGTGATGGGGATTAATGCCAAATGTCAGATTGGTGGGGAGGGCTTCTGTGTCGGAACACTTCCTTTGTGCGGAGTGTTCTTCCAGATGAGGAAGAGGAGGCAGCTGCTTGTCTCCATGCATCGCCGCTGAGGACCTGCACAGCTTCAGCCACTTATGAAACACAGACAGCGGAACCTCGATCTCCATCTCACCTCTGTTCTCTTGAGGGATGGTGGGCAGTAAATGACTCAAATTGAGCCCCCTCACTTCTGGACTCCCCTCTCTCTCTTCTTTTGGCCCTATTGTAAAGTCTGTTTTTGGAGAGCTGGGACTTTGGACAATTGTAGCAGCACCTTCATCAGCTCTAAGTGTCGCAGCAGAGTCAAATGGTGAATCGTTTGAAGCATCGACATCGATGACATACGCCTCCCTAGCCTTCGTAGGATATGAACATGCTGCTTCTCCTACGCCTGCCTCGTCATTTTGTGACTCACATCTGTCTTCTCTAACCACCTGTGGGCAATGAGGATTGTACAGAGGGAAGGGCTTGTTCAAA
This sequence comes from Naso annulatus, assembly GCA_029783625.1. Lineage (NCBI taxonomy): Eukaryota > Metazoa > Chordata > Actinopteri > Acanthuriformes > Acanthuridae > Naso > Naso annulatus. Next base: position 22,438,397 of record JAPZDX010000011.1, on the reverse strand, counting down.
AACTTTGGGTTCTTGCTGGACGCAGGTGGGGCAAACGATGAGGCGGGGTTGTTGGTGCTTTCCCATCTCGATGCTTTGACGCTGAGGTTCAGAGGCTCGCTCAGCCCGGATGAGGTCTTGTAACGCTCTGCCAGGAAGCGCAAGTGCTCCAGTGGCTCCTTTACCGTCTCTGTTGGGTTTAGAGGATATGGTTCGAAAGAAAACCGGGGCTGGGGGGCAGGTGGGCTGTGTTGGGTCAACACTGAGGAAGTTATGGGGACGTGGGGAGGCAGAACTGTGGTTGGATGATGGTAACGGGGGTAATGGAGCGGCAGAAGGAAGGCGCTCCCGTGATGGTCCGACAGGGGCATGTGCATGTTCTGTTGGAAAGATAAGTGTGTGTCAGAGGTTGAAGGAGTAGTTTTACATTTTAGGAAATTTTGAGGGCATTTTAAAATTTTTTTTTACACCAATCTTAAGTCTGTGCGCTAAAAATGAAGCTTTAACCAGCAGCAGGTTATCTTAGTTTAGCTGTCAGTAGGAAAACAGCTAACCTAGCTCAGTCTAAATAAAACTTGCGATTAACTCGTCATATCTTGTCCAAGTGCAGTGTCGGATTTGTGGGGAAAAAAAAAAAAACAGAGGGGGGGACATTTTTAGTAATGTCATCTTTTGATCTGAATTTGAACAACATTTAATCAATTTTATTTGCAACAATCGTCTCCAACACAGTAAAATTATGCAACAGTAATTATATTCTAACATCCAACTGTAATTATACTTCAACATGCTCCCTGCCCACATGGTGGTAGAATAAATTCAAGATGAATTCAAATTTAATCATCACGGTACAGAGACAAGGTGGGCCTAAAGCACCCACTTGCCCCTGTGTGGGTTCCGGTGACACTGGTTGCCAGTTGTCGTCATAATTTGCCCCGCTATCTAGGCTTTTCCTGACTTTTTCTGTATTTCTAACTACAAAAAAATGACAAAATGCTCTGTTGCCATTTCATATTGATAATCATTTTACATAGCTGCCAGCAAACTTCAGTAGTAAGCTAGTTGTCATTGTCTAATGACAGAATTCAATCCACTTGCAATTGGGATCCTTAATGTCTTTTTTAAAAATAGCCTGTGTTATTTATCAACTTGAAGTCTGACCAAAAGTGGGGATAAGACGTGTCCCCACTGGGGATGCAAACTGAATGACCACAGGAGGGGATATCAAAAACAGAAAGGGGGGAATCCCCCCACATCACCCAACAATTCACACCCAGAGTACCCATACAGACACTAAACTGAAGTTATGTTTTTTATATGAGGCATAAGATAAATCGCTTGAATATGTTTTCCAATGCATTAAATAACAAAAAGGTTTAACTACGCTTAAGTCCGTTTTGCTACATCAAAACCTAATTTTTCACAAGAATAGACCTTGAAAAATATTATTAATGTATCATAGCCCTACAGTATCATAGCAGTTAAGGTTCATTTATAATCCAAATATCAGCTCAGGATGTAATTATTTACTACTTATTCAGAGAATACTTATATTTACCTCAGTTGAGAAACTTTGCTATGTCTCTCTTTTTTTTTTTTGCTGAAGTGTAAAATAATACCAACCTGGCACAGAGGTATTGATAACAGTTTGCGTTTCGCTGGTCTCTGGCCGTCATCATCGTCTTTGCTGTAGTTGGAGAACTGGAAATGCTTTTGCTGGTGATGAGGCAAGATATTCATCGATATGCCTTTCACATGGCATTCATATGGCAGAAGCAGCCTGCACAAATAACACATCGATCAGATAAGACCATTATGAGCGCATACCACCCATTCTCAGCCTGACACATTATAATGCATTATTGAACTCACTTCTCATAATGTCTGCGGGTGCAGGTGGCGGCGCTTGTGCTTCGAGGGTTTCCTCCGAGCCGGTTGTACACATGCTTCCACAGCTGCTGAGCCGTCACCTGGAAGAATGAAGGGCATCTTATTTTTTTTTTTATTTGGGGTTTAAAAACAAAGCATCTAGAGCTGAAGCTAGATCATTAGATTGGTCTTTTTATGATCAAGTTTTGCCAGAATCAATAAAAGAGGAGTTTGAAGCCAGTAATAATTATGGTAAATTGGAAATATTTGGTTACCTGATGGTAGCCACCCAAGTCTTTCACAGTCTTGAACATCAAATAGAGATCAACTGAAGAATAGAAAACACACATAATTAAATACATTTCATCATTAGAATGTGTGGCTTTTAGAATTGTAATTATTAGTTAACTTGCAGATTCTTTTCTGCATTAATTGTCCATTATACAATGTCAGAAAATAGTCCTTAAAAAGGTGTTGAACCAAAATTTATAAAAGGAGTTCTTTCCTGTTTTTGTTTGTTTGTTTGTTTTTTCTTACTTGCAAATTATTTTAAAAAGTCAGAACTAGAAAACATTTGGGATTCCTGCTAAAGAAATTGCTTAAATTATTGATAGGTTATTAAACACTATAAAGCTTATTTTCTGTAGATTAACCAATCAGTCATTCAACTAAACATTTAAAATCAATATTACAAAAATTACAGTAAGAATGACTAATTTCTGTCCATTAGCAGGTATATGAATAAAAGATGATTGTACCATACATATTTTAAAACAATAAATGTCTGTTTAATGAATAATGAATAATAAATGCACTAACAACTGTTTTCACACACAAAATGTGCTAAAGTAAAAAGCGATAAGTACTTTGTTTGAAGCCCAGGTTTGGAATCCTCTCTATGGGAGTATTTCTCTTCTTCATGAAAACATAAAGATCTTTCAGGAACTGTTTTTCTGTTTCGGTGATCTCCTCCACCACCTCCTTAACTCTCTCCTCTTGCGCCATGTCCATGTGTGCCTGAGAAAACAAACAACAGAAAAGATGTTCCTGCTGATTATCAGGACTATCACTAAATATTTCTATCAGAGTTCAGCTCGGTTCAGTGTGAAATCTGAAACATGAGGTGCGGAGCTACCTGACCGAACACACCTCACACAATGTGACACAATGCTTCACTGTTTCGAGGTCACATCCATTTGATTGATGATTGTCAAACACTTCTGACCATATTTCATGTTTGTACATACCAGAGCAGAGTGGACCTACTTCCTTGAGACAACAAACCATTGATTTGACACTCCAAAATAGCATCAATGCACTCTTTCATTCACCTGTGGCCTTTGTGATGTTCTTACAATTAACATAACAGTCCACTATCTATTAGTGTTTAATTCAAAATCTGAGCTTAGCTAGGTAATTTTATCCAGTTTCATTTAGAATCTTTGATTTAGTTATTTTGTATTTTATCATTTAACATTTCTTCATTAAATTATGTTACTAACACCATCTACATGGTTTTCAAACATAATGAAATAAATACATTAATGTGGGTACAATAAGGCTTTTTTTAAAAAAATCAATCAAACATTTTACTCCCATAACTTAATCGCATAAATTAAAACAGAATTAAAGTTATTAAAGAGCAACCCCAGGTTTGATTTTTATACATGAAAACTATATGCTAAATAAAACAAAGATGACCCACCACCCCCCGAATAACGTACTATAAATAAAATCAACTTAGCATAATGTTTCTCACCTGCATCATATTATCATTGCCCTGATAACCGGAGAACACGCAGTGCACAGGCTGGTGCTCCTTGCAGCGAAGCAAATGAGACTTGAAATCACTGCAGCCAGTTATTAAAGACACGTCACACTAGTCACACACCTGTCGTTAGTATCTGTGTGACAATGTGGGCAACTGACAGAGGGGGTGTTTACTCCAACGTCTTCCTGCTGAGATTTTAATCGTCAGACCAGTAGAACCTGCTCTCGAGCATGTGCCCACAATGGTTCACTGAAATACTAAACACAAATTGGCAGAATAACGAAACAACCGGTGGAAATTTGTGTTCATTGTGTTCAAGTCACAGTGCTGGAACAGGTAAAACTTGAATACGATGGAGTTTGCCATCACTGAAGAATGTAAAAAGCTTGTAAATAACATTAATTGCGCTTCATCATGTCGACATTAGAGATAAGGATAAATACCTGAATGCTGCACACAAACAACAGCAGAGGAATGTTCTTACTGTTTGTTTGGGTGCTCAATTCAGCATCACAGAACTGTGACAGAACAATAGATTAAATAGGGGGAAAAGTATTACAGTGTCATGAACTGAAATTTTCTGTTCTTGTTTTTAGCTACGTCGTGTCATGTCGAGGAGGAGCCACTTTATTGAAACTCTGCAGCAACAGACATCCACACATTTACCCTTAGAGCTTAATTTTGATGGCTGTCTAATTGAGTGGTTGGGACACATTCCATAAAGGCCTTCTACTGTATGTACTGTACTGTATGTATGCTTCAATATTTCAGTTTAAATCTTTCCAAACGGTATGTGCTTCAAAGCTTAACTACACAGTACAACCCTGAAAGTTTTTCTGTCATGATTATCCTTATGTCATTGACTCCATATTAAAGAAGCATGCAGTGTCTTTTTTAAAATGGACTTAGATAAATTCAGATAAAGCATGACTAAGCACCCTCTCTTTCACATTACTGCAGTTTTCCGTTTGATTTCCTTTATTCAGCTCCTGTTTCTACCATGTGACGTGTGCATGATTCTTCTGGCCAAGCTGATGTCGATTAGGTCAAAAAAGATGGATTGGCTCAGATAAACGCTGTTATGGCTGCATGATAGAAAAGAATCCTGTTAAATTTAAGCAATAAGCACAACCAGAAACTAAAGAAATTGCAAAAGTCTTGTGAAATCTCTGTGCTCAACTGAACTCTTTGAACTCTTTTTTGAAATCTTACGTTTTTTAGTTGACCACAACTTTGATTCATCCTTGTTGGTTTAGTATAACCTTCTGAATTAAGCAGCATATCAATCATCAAGGGATTGGTAAAGGGTTTATTGGAACTGAAACCATTTAAAAAACTACCCGAATGGTGCATAAGTATCCTAAATGATCAAAGTGCCCACCAAAAATTAGTCCAACAGGGGAAAAAGCGCCAAGCTTAGCAACACTGTTTTTTTTTAAATACTCAGGTTAAGTTAAAACAGAAAACGGGTGAGGATACTTCCTGCAAAACAACAGAAAGAACACACACATGAACTATAATTATTACTAAATGACGGTTGTGCTTTCTGTCTTTACTTGTCTTAGATACAGAAGCATGTTACCATTGGACCATCTGTCTGTGATGAAGTCTGTGACTCTTTGTGTCACCAGTCACAAAGGTTTTTTGGGTGTGACACCCTTATCAAAACACAGACCGTGATGTAACTGTTCGCACAATGTAGCAGTGTAACATGGATATTGGAAGACAGAGGAATTGGTGAAAGTTACGCTAATCCTTCTTAAGTCTGAATGACAGCGAGTCTGTGATGCGAAATCATCTTGCAGCGATGAGGTTGATCTCAGGTCTGTCGCCTCTGACTTCATTTAATCACAAAACAAACATGGCTGACAGGCTGACAGCACAGCAATGCATGCGCTTCTCTGTAATTGGACCACTATTTACAAGGAGTTAGAGTAAATAAATACCGATGCATGTGGCTCAAAGGCCACTGGTTTTAAATTGTGCTTGAAAGACAATGTTACCACTGTTGAGGTAAAGAGGTCAGCCAGCTGACATCACTAACAGGTTGATTCCAGTAGCATGACAAAACTGCATTATTCACCTTTCTGCAGCTTTTAAAAATTTCTTTTGCCCCATGGACGGTGCTAGAAGGGTTGCCACATATAAAGCAGGGTAGTCTTGTGTTCCTCTCCCATTAGATTTTCAGGTCAAACACTTTATTTTCCTGCATCCCTGTAACTTTTTACACACGAAATTGTGTTTTCTGTAAGGAAATGAATCAAAAGAGTATTTTATTTTAACTTTCAGTCCAAATCTCTCTTAAAGGACAGGGTAGTCGAGCCTTTGTCAGATTAATGTGCACCAATGTCCATTTGGTGAATATTTTATCATCTTTTATGAATAGGCAAATTGGATAAATCTATAAATTTAACCTCTCAGTCCTGGATGGAGAACTTTTTCCTGCTGACATCCTCCACTGTCATCTCATGGCGTAGCTAACTTTCAAAGAATGGCTCTAAACACATCACGATCTAACAAGAAAGGCACTCAGAGAGCGTATACCTTCGCCAAGAAGCAGAGTCACACACACGCACCTGCGCAGGTGCGCGCACACATGCACGCACACACACACACAGGAGAGGGAGAGTCACTTAACAAAAGGAGGGGGACACCCCTGAATTGCTGTAGTGCAGCCTATGGGTGCATTGTAATCTCCTCTCTGTGTGACCAAACTCAAGGCAGAGCCCGCAACAATGCTTACGCAAAGTTTGGCATTGATCAAAGTAATGACCACCGAGTTTTGGCCATTTAAAGTCAGAAACACCGCTGTAGCGCCCCCTGTGGGTGCAATGACATGTCAGATTTGCCCCCAAATTTAATGGGTTCATCCTTGGCCCCCAGTCTACAGCCTTCCTCCAAGCTTCATGGGAATTGGCTCAGTTGCTTTTCTATAATCCTGCTCACTGACAGAAAAACAAACAGATGGCATCGAAAACAATACCTTCTTGGCGAAGGTAATAATAACAGAAACATTAGCCAACAACCAGTTTTTATGGGGAAGTAGGGTGTCATGAACTGAAATGAAACAAAATCCATACTTTCAAAAAATACATACATTTACATAAAGCCGAACAGTAGCAACAGGACAAATGCGTAGAAATCAATAGCAGTAATGATTTTTTTTTTTTTCCTTGCTTGTTTTTAAAGCTACCACACAGAAGGTCAATAACAAAATTCTACCATATAACAGATGCCTGTTGCTGGTTGGCCTCAAAGGGTCAGAAGTAAAACTAATTTTTACTCATGCATTGTTTCTCTGCATTAGAGGTATGATGCAATGCATCCAACCCAACAGACATTCAGCCACTGCCACTGTCTGAATCTCCTGACCACAGTTTCTGTGCTGAGAGATGGAAAAAATGTTTCTGGCTGATGTCATGTTTGTAAGACAGTCACCTTACAGGAAAGAAAGCACAAAGAAAAATGTGCAGCTGTTTCCTCCATAACAAAACTTACCGCAAAATCCCCTTGGCAAGTTTGATCACAGAAGCCTGGGATGTAAAAAAACAAAAAAACAAACAAAAAAAAACTTAAACATTTTCCAGTAATATTTCCTCCATGGTTTAAAATAGAAGCTGTCTATGATATAAATGGCTTATGGAAATTAATTCTGAATTTCTGTTTCATGTGATATCGCAGTATGGCCTCTTAGTGTGAAGGTGTTACAAAATGAGACAACTAAATCTCTTAAAAAAGCTGAAAGCTGTTTCTAAGAATACCTCTCTCACACACACACACACACACATACACTCCTCATCCTTACAGCTCATTCTTGTCTACTGGTATCAACCTGCAGGTGCACTGACTCAACAAGAATATCTTGTACCATCAAACGAAAGCTTAGAATCAGCATAGATCTAAGAAACGTATTTCTTTGTTTGTACCGCATAGAAATGAAAAGTAAAATATGGCTTCACAAAAATTTGACAATTCAATCACAAAAAGGAGAAAAATCTGTGATGTTGAAAATGAACATTGAAAAGAGTGAGTCTTTCTGTGAATGAAAAACAAACATTTGTAATGTTGCATATCTATGTATCAATACACCAGTGGACAGTGTGCTGTATTGTTTAATACTATCTACAGACATATAAAAAGTATTTATTCATCGTTTATTTATCTCAGAGTCACACAATGTGATTTGTACTGCAAATGTGTCACCTTAATCATTCAAGGTGTCTGGTAGAAATAACTGATGAAGTAACTGTAACCTGGATATTTTGTCATGCCACATGTGGAAAAACACAAGTGTAATTTAATACACAGAGTTGGGAGGGTTACTTTGGAAATGTAATAGGTTACAGATTACTAGTCACCATATTTAAAATGTAATACATAATGTAACTATTTCAGTTACTTTATTAAAGTTAAGGTAACTTACTACATTTGATGAGTTTTTATTAGGCCTACTTATCTTATTAAAATCTTATTAAAATTACTTATGTTTTCAGCTATCAACCATTTTTAATGTTTGAACCAGACAATGGCAGAGACGCTGAAAATTAATTTCATTAATTAATTTGGATATTTCATTTTTCAAAAATTAACTGCCCTCCCTGAAGTTTACACTAATTTCTCTCTGCCCTCCTCCTGCCTATTATGCGTGCCTCCACAAGTAATACTTCATTTTTTTAAATTGCTTTTTAATTAAGAAGCTCATTATTGATCAAGAAGAGCTCAGCACTTGTGCTCAGCGTTCGAATTCGCCGCTTATGTTGAACGTGAATACCAAAGGGTCACTATATATAAAAGGTCACTATAAACTGTGAGACCAACTTAACACATGATGCAAAGTGTTTATCACAAAAACAACTGTTAGCCGCCATCCAATAGCACACAACAGGCAACATTTGGGTGACTCAGAACACACACACTCTTATGGTGTAGCCACGAGGAATATATTTTTATAGACTTACTAAAACACTTATTTCTAACTAATGCTTTGGTCTAATTATATCACTTGTTTGTTTTATTATTCAGTGAACTGTCCTTACTGAATGGAACTTGTGGTGCTGTTGTGGTTGTGATGCTGGACTGCCTGGCAACAGCTGCGTCTCTACCGTGAGTGCGAAAAGTCGGAGAGCAAACAGTTTGTGAACACAGTGAAAATGTTTTAAACACCAACAAATGTGGATGGAATCACAATACTTTATTAGATAGAAGATCATGTTATGAATTTATGAAAATTATTGCACTGATCTTTTCTCATTACATTTGACTTTTCATCGACCTTAAATGATTAGCAGTGTTCACATCAGCTGTGCCATCAGCTCTCAGTTAAATGAAACGTGCAAAGTTTGTGGATGTAGTAGGCTGCTTCAATTTATGCCCTCCCCCTCATCTCAAAATAAAATACTTTGTTCTCCCCAGTACACAAAATAAAATCTAAATGCCCTCCCCACTTTTTCGACCAGCCACAGCTCTGTTTATTTAATTTTGTATGAATCACTAAAATCCTTAAGCAGGCCTTGATGAATGTTCCAGTAAGATTATACTTTACAGGTGCTCAGTGTGGCTGTAATTTATTTCGTTGACGAGGTTTAACTTTATCTGCCAAGTAATAAAATCCAAAAACACAATGACAGAAGTCAGCTGTAATAAAAAATAACCATAAATACAGACAGCTTATCCTAAATGCATAAATCACACAAGCCAGAAAGTTTCGGGTTACTCTTTGAGCTCATTATATGGGCCTGTTGAATGTGCATTTCACTCAAGTGTAGATGTCTGATGCTTG